>SJYT01025289.1:13623-95925 GCA_006410635.1 Cephalophus harveyi | reverse complement strand
CTGAAACTCCAGTACTTTGGCCACCTCATGCGAAGAGTTGACTCATTGGAAAAGACTCTGATGCTGGGAGGGATTGGGGGCAGGAGGAGAAGGGGACGACCGAGGATGAGATGGCTGGATGGCATCACGGACTCGATGAACGTGAGTCTGAGTGAACTCCGGGAGTGGGTGATGGACAGGGAGGCCTGGCGTGCTGCGATTCATGGGGTCGTAAAGAGTCGGAGACAACTGAGCGACTGAACCCGGAAATGATGTCCTGTGCTAAGTCGCTTTAGTCGTTGTCTGACTCTGTGTGACTCCATGGGCTGCAACCCGCCAGGCTCCTCTGTCCATGGGGATTCTCCAGGCAAGAATACGGGAGTGGGTTGCATGCCCTCCTCCAGGGGGTCCTCCCGACCCAGGGCTCCAACCTCTGTCTATGTCTCCTGCACGGGCAGGTGGGTTCTTTACCTCCAGCGCCACCTGGGAAGCCTCCATATAAGTCACTCTGCAGTATTTCTTTCTCTGATTTATCTCACCTGGGATGCCTGCTGTTGGCAGGCCCCAGGACCCTTGCCCTCCTCCTGCGGCTGACTTCCTCACAGTTCAAAACTGCACTCCAGTGTCTCTCCTCAGATCAGGACTCTATCATTTCTCCCCACAGCCCAGTTTTAATCAGAAACTCTCTCATCCATCTCTTCATCTCATTGTTATTGCCTGTCTCCAACTAGAACCAGAAGATTTCTGAGATCAGAAAGCGTATTTATCTTGTTGAAAGGCTTGACACAGAGATGGAGTCTGACAATTATTTATTTATTGCTGCAATATTTGATTGGAATTGTGTTAGATCTATAGATCAATTTGGAGAGAACTGATGTCTTTACTATGTGGAGTGTTCTAACCCATGACCACAACTCGCCTCTCCATTTATTTACATGATCGTCAATTCACTCATCAGCAATTTTTAGTTTTCTTTTTTAACCATTTTGTTTTGTTTTGGCTGCACTGGGTCTTCGTTGTGGCACTCGGGTTCAGCAGTTGGGGCGCGTGGGCTCAGTTGCTCCGTGGCATGTGGAATCTCAGTTCCCCGAGCAGGGATAGAGCCTGTGTCCCTTGTTGGAAGGTAGATTCTTAACAACTGGACCGCCAGGGAAGTCCCGACAACTATTTACTGAACGACGGACCAAACAGGTGCATGAACGCTTCCCCTAATTCCTAGCAGAGTTTGATGCTCCTTCCTCATACCCTGCCCTCTTGCTCTTGCCTCCGACAGAAGCATCTCACTGCTCAGATCGTGCTGCTCACGTGTCAGAGCTCAGGCCAGGGCCCGACAGGTAGCAACCCTGCGTGCATTCCTGCTGCCGTCGCTCCTACGGCCAGCTTTGCTGCTGATTCTGTCACAGGAAGCTTAAAACATTTACTTGCAACTGAAAACAAGTCAACTTAGAGATTCTCTGGGAAGAGATCTGTAAAACTGAAGAGTTGTTGATAATCATGATAAAAAGAAAATATACTTTAATAAAAAGGGTTTTCTTAGGCCAGAATAGAAAACTGTTCAAATAACAAACTACCCCAGGATGGAGATATTTTCCTAGAGCTCTTTCCCAGGTTTCCATAGATTTACCCAGGAAGCAGCTCCTGGTATAAGATGATGGTTTTCAAGGTGGGCTGAGGAAGGGGAATGGCAAGGGCAGCCCATCTATACTTCAACCAGCACACCTCTGTGTTGGTCTGTTTTATAATCAGTAGGATCTTGTTTGAAGGAAATTTTCCTTTTCCAAAAAAGTGACAAGAGGATTGCAGGAGCTTCAGGTAAGATGCTTAATAGCTGTGTGACCTTGGACGAGCCTCACAACCTCTCTGGGATGTCACAGTAAAGAAATAATGGAGTTTCACCTGTGTGAAGGCAGGGGTCTGAACTAGACAATCTCTCAAGTTCTCTCCCAGATCCAAGATCCGTGGCTGTTCGGTTCAGTTCAGTCGCTCAGTCGTGTCCAATTCTTTGCGACCCCATGGACTGCAGCACAGTAGGCTTCCCTGTCCATCACCAACTCCCACAGTTTACTGAAACTTATGTCCATTGAGACCAAGATACAAAATTAGAGGGAGCTTGATCTTCATGCAATACTCCAAATGGCCACAAGATAGAGATGTTACTCCACGAGAAAAGCTTTGTCTTCCTGCGCTGTATGACTCCTCAAGTTCTATAATAGATTTGGAAATTTTTTCTTAAAAATTATAGAAAAGGAAAAAGGTTCATTAGTATTTGCAAATTCAGGCACAAGATTTAAAAGATTTTAGGGATGAATCCTGGCAGAGTTTCTGCTGCTGCTGCTAAGTCACCCAGGGTTTAATTCATAGCTTTATTTTTCTGCCAAAGCACCAAGGAAGAACAGTCTTTTCCATGTCTTCCTTCCCTGATAAGAATCTCTGCAAGGTTTTGTTACGATGCATTGGTTCTTGTGTGTCAGAGCTCCTGATGTATCATAAACATCCAGGAAAGGGATGCTGAATGGAAAGGATGTTGAATTTGTTGAACTGCATCACTAACTGTCACCTCGGAATTAAAAGATACGCTCTTCTGTGAGAATTTCCTGTTCCCATAAGAACTGTGGACGTGATTTATTAAAACGGTTAGAACTGTCTGTTGTTTTTGACTAGAATTCGCCTCTCATGTATTTTAGAGGCATTTGCCTCGAGGACCAGATGACCAGGCTTGGGGGAGCCCTGAACAGGCAGGATGTTTGCTGAATGAAGACTGAGGAATCTTTATCACAGTCTACTTAACCAGTAGGAAAAGAAAGTATGAGAGCAACAGGATTAGGCAAACATGTGGCCCCAGAGGACGTCTCACTCAGCAGACGTTGAGAATGGAGGTGGGATGGAGCCGAAGGGTCTGGGGAATTTCTCGCTGCCATGAACGCAGGGAAGGTGAAAGGTGCTGGGAGAAGGTCGCCATATGAAGCCTGAGATCGCCTGGGAGAGATCCTCAGAGACGGTAAAGGGTGATGCCCTGAGCCCGGGAGATGGAGAAATTTCTGGACTGAAACCTGCCTGTTGTTTTCCCCCAGAGTGTGATCACCACCTGAATAAGTGAACTGAATTTATTCTGGACCACTGGGTCAGGGCCCTAGTGAGGAGCCCTGGTGAACTGGGGACCTTCATGGTCAGGCCAGAGCAGGTAAGGCTGCCTTGACTGGTATCCCAGGCACTTCTGCAGCCAAGGAGCACCAGCCCTTCCAGAGTGGGAGACCAGCAAACCAGCATCAGAACAGCTCTTTCCAGGGTCTGATGTTTCGAGCCACTGCTTATTCCAATGTTACTCATGCTTGAGTAATGTTCAGGCAACAGGTGAAGGAAAATAATTAGTTCATTCACCCATTATGTTGAATTAAAGAATTTAATGTTTAATCATAATGTTGTTGGGCTTCCCTTGTGGCTCAGCTGGTAAAGAATCCACCTGCAATGCCAGAGACCTGGGTTCGACCCCTGGGTTGGGAAGATCTCCTGGAGAAGGAAGAGGCTACCCACTCCAGTATTCTGGCCTGGAGAATTCCGTGGACTGTATAGTCCATGGGATCACAAAGAGTCAGACACAAATGAATGACTTTCACTTCACTTCACATAATGTTGCAAAAATAAATCTGAATCAAGGGATTGTAACTCTTACAGAATTGTATAATTGGAATGAAATCAGTAAGTATTTCAGAATGAAAGTGAAAGTTAAAAGTGTTAGTCACTCACTCGGGTCTGACTCTTTCCAACCCTGTGGTCTGTCCATGGGATTCTTCAGGCAAGAATACCAGAGTGGACTGCCATTCCCTTCTCCAAAGTATTTCAGAATAAACATAATTAACGGCAATGATATTGATAAGACAGATAATGCTTTTCTGAAACTCAGTTTCCACTCACAACATGGATTGCTGTTGTTCGGTTGCTAAGTTGTGTTGTTGGACTCTTTGCAACCCCTGGTCTGCAGCACGCCGGGCTCCCCTGTCCCTCCATTATCTCCTGGAATTTGCTCAAACTCATGTCTGTTGAGTCAATGATGCTATCCAACTATCTCATCCTCTGCTGCCCCCTTCTCCTTCTGCCTTCAATCTTTCTCAGCATCAGGGTCTTTTCCAAGGAGTCAGTTCTTCGCATCAGGTGGCCAAAGTATTGGAGCTTCAGCATCAGTCCTTCCAATAAATATTCAGTGTTGATTTCCTTTAGGACTGACTGGTTTTGATCTCCTTGTAGTCCAAGGAACACTCAAGAGTCTTCTCCAACACCACAATTCGAAAACATCAATTCTTTGGTGCTCAATCTTCTTTATGATCCACCTCTTACATCCATACATGACTACTGGAAAAACCATAGCTTTGACTATTTGGACATAAGTTGGCAAAGTGATGTCCCTGCTTTTAAATATGCTGTCTAGGTTTGAAGGAAATGGCAACCCACTCCAGTATTTTTGCCCGGAGAATTCCATGGACAGAAGAGCCTGGTGAGGCCACAGTCCATGGGGTCATAAAGAGTCAGACACAACTGACTAACACTTAGGTTTGTCATAGCTTTCCTTCCAAGGAGCAAGAGTCTTTTAATATCATGGCGGTGCTCACCGTTGGCAGTGATTTTGGAGCCCAAGAAAATAAAGTCTGTCACTGTTTCCACCTTTTTCCTTCTATTTACTGTGAAGTGATGAGACCAGATGCCATGATGTTAGTTTTTTGAATGTTGAGTTTTAAGCCAGCTTTTTCACTCTTCTCTTTCACCCTCATCAAGAGGCTCTTTAGTTTCTCTTTTTGGCATTAGTGTGGTGTCATCTGCATATCTGAGGTGGTTTTTATTTCTCCCAGCAATTTTGATTACACTTGTGCTTCACCCAGCCTGGCATTTCACATGATGTGCTCTGCATATAAGTTAAATAAGCCCTGTGACGATATACAGCCTTGTCATACTCCTTTCCCAATTTTGAACCAGTCTGTTGTTCCATGTCTGATTCTAACTGTTGTTTCTTGACCTGCACACAGGTTTCTCAGGAGGCAGGTCAGGTGGTCTGGTATTCCCATCTCTTTAAGAATTTTCCACATTTTGTTGTGATCCACACAGTCAAAGGTTTTAGCAGTCGATGTTTTTCTGGAATTCCCTTGCTTTCTCTATGATCCAATAAATGTTGGCAATTTGATATCTGGTTCCTCTGCCTTTTCCAAACCCAGCTTGTACATTTGGAAGTTCTCAGTTCACATACTGCTGAAGCCTAGCTTGAAGGATTTTGAATGTTACCCTCCTAGCATGTGAAATGCATCTAATTATATAGTAGTTTAAACATTCTTTGGCATTGCCCTTCTTTGAGATTCGAGTGAAAACTGACTGAAAATGAAAACACTACACGGAGAGGCATCGATTATATGGTGGGAATTCCTTTGGTTTGGCGTTAATGAGAAGTAAAGTCACCACTCTTGTCTATCCACCCTACTGCAGATTCTTGCTTCAAACAGCAAATGTGTGCCATAATTTGGCCTTTGCTTGGCATGAATAAACCTTTTACTACTAAATTCAACTCCATTCTTCTTGTGTTAGCTCAGCCCATGACAATTAATGTAATACAGTAAGTCCCCGAGATACAAATCTTCAAGTTTTGAATTTCAAAGATGTGAGTGTGCACTGTATCTATATCAGGCATGAATGAAATTTCAGCTCGCCCTCCGTCTCCTACCGCTGATGATCCTTCAGCTCTACCGTCTCCCTCCTCCTCTCCCTCCCCCACTCAGTAACTCTTCTTGCCTGTTCACTGAACGTCAGCTGTGCTTTTCAAGGTGCTGTACTGTAAGATTAAAAATATTTTCTTTATTTATTTGAGTTTGTTTTTATGTATTATTTGTGTGAAAATATAAACCTATTACAGTACAGTATTATATAGCTGAGTGTGTTAGTCAGGTACCTAGGCTATCTTTATTGGATTTATGAAAAAATTGGCCTTTCGAACATGCTCTCAGAATGGAACTCATTCGTATGTAGGGGACTTACTGTGCTACTTGGTTCCAGGACTGGAAACAAAAGTGGTGTTGTGCTGCTGTGAGGGCGGCTATATGTGGCGTATATGTTCATGCCTATATATTTTTCCCCCCAAATATTTATTTATTTATTCAGGCTCTGCTGGGCCCTAGTTTCGGCACTCAGGATCTGGACTGTGGCACTCAGCACGTGGAATCTAGTTCCCGTGCATGCACGCTCAGCTGCTTTAGTCGTGTCTGACTCTCTGCAACCCTATGGACTGTAGTTCTCCAGGCTCCTCCGTCCATGGAATTCCCCAGGCAAGAATACGGAGTGGGTTACCATTCCTTTCTCCAGGGAATCTTCCCAACCTTGGGATGGAACCCGCCTCTCCCGCATCCCGCTGAGCCACTAGGGAAGCCCTCTGGTTCCCTGCATTGGGAGCACCGAGTCTTAGCCCCTGGACCACCAGGGAAGTCCCATGCCTATATATTTTTTAATGCACAGTTATTTTAATGGCAGTGCTATTTATAATTTTTAAAAGGTGAAGATAAACCAAAATTTCTAAGCATAGGTGAATGTTCAATCATAATAGTCACACAGCTCTTACAATGACATGTTCACGCCAATTTAAAAAAGATGATTATTAACATGAAAACACAAAATGAAAAAATTATTAGTGAGGACACTCTGGAAAAGCACTGCTTTATTAACTTCTCTCCTCAGGATGAATTCCCTGGCAGGGAATTATTAAGTGAAAGCTGGAGAGCTTTATGGCTCTTGTTACATTGTACCAAGTAGACTTTCATAAATCAATATTTTCACTGAAATGATATTTCTCAGCTGGCCTCCCAGGCTCATAGTTTAATCCAGGAGAATATGGGTTTGGGGACCCAACTCATGCGAGTGCAGAAATCATGGCTCAGGCTGCCAGCCTTCCTCAAATCCTGTCCCTCCTTTGCCAGGTCCCGGCTGCTGCTGCTGCTGCTAAGTCACTTCAGTCGTGTCCGACTCTGTGTGACCCCATAGACGGCAGCCCACCAGGCTCCCCCATCCCTGGGATTCTCCAGGCAAGAACACTGGAGTGGGTTGCCATTTCCTTCTTCAATGCACGAAAGTGAAAAATCAAAGTGAAGTCGCTCAGTTGTGTCCGACCCTCAGCGACCCCATGGACTGCAGCCTACCAGGCTTCTCCATCCATGGGATTTTCCAGGCAAGAGTACTAGAGTGGGGTGCCATTGCCTTCTCCAGGTCCCGGCTAGCCTCTCTTTTGTCTCATGGTGAAAACACAATCTTTCCCTGGCACCCCAGGCGTCTGACCTTCTCTCCTGCGATGCCTGGTTCCCCTGGTCCCTGAACACCCTGCGTGTGCTCCTGGAACTTGACTCTGGTCTGGAACCCTGACCCAGCTGTCCACTTGGCTGGCTCCTCCTGCACCCCTAATCATCCTATTTAAAGTTGCAACCCCTTGCCAGGCGGGATGGATAGGGGAAGAGATATTTGGGGAGTTTGGGATGGACATGTGCATGCTGCTACATTTAAAATGGATAGCCAACAATGTCCTACTGTCTAGCTCAGTGTTGTGTGTGGTCTGGATGGGAGAGGAGTTTGGGGAAGATGGATGCATATGTATATGTATGGCTGAGTCCCTTTGCTGATCACCTGAAACTATCACAACACTATTTGTTAATTGGCTATACCCTACTGTGAAATAAAGTTAAAAAAAATAAAGTTGCAAGCTCTGCCTACCTCCTCTTCTCCACTGCTGCCCTCTCACTTTCTGCCTTTTTTAAAAAAGATTTTTTGATATGGATCATTTTTAAGTTTTTATTGAAATTTTTACCATATTGCTTGTTTTATATTTTGTTTTTTGGCCCCAAGGCATATGGCATCTTAGGTCCATGACCAGGAATCAAATCCACACCCTCTCTACTGGAAGGTGAAGTCTTAACCACTGGACCACCAGGGAAGTGTTGGGAGCCAGCATGAGGAATCCCGCCCATGACAAGGTCATGTGGAAGGAAGCCTGACAAACGCAAGGACGTGATCAGGTTTCAGGGGTTCCGCCTGGAATTTCCTGAGCATCCACCCCCCCCAAAAATAAGAATCTGCTGGCCTCTGTACTCTGCTTCTCCACTCTTCTGATATTTTCTGGAAAAAATCAATTCAGGGCTTTAGTCTTCTGCATTTGAAAGGGATGTTTCAGTTAAACTCCCTCTGATAACTCTCTAGCTTGTCTAACAGGTTCCCTAGACTTCTTACAGCTTGTGAATTGCTTACAACCCCCAACCGTGAGAGGCACAAAGCTTAAAAGCATCTTAAGGAAACAGAGCCTTTTCTAAAGAGTTAAAAATTATATTGGTAGAGGGTTTTCACTGTTGACTCAATGACTGCTGCCAGGCCTCCATATTCTTTATCTTTTAGGCACCTGGGAGGATGTTTATCAATGTAAACGGGATATGGAAAAAGATATATAGTAGTTTTGATGTTAGCAACACTAGACTTTTGAGTTAATTACTTTTCTTTGTTATATATCACTGCACTCCTCTTGTGTCCTTGCTATGTAAAAATGTAACTTTATTTACTGCTTTCTGAGAGTGGTACCAGACTTTGGGAAGATCAACACAAATAAGTCTTCTGGTTGACAAACCCTTATCAGAAAAAGGTTGTAAAATGTTAATTGGCCCTTTTGGCTAGAAGATGATGTAAATCACCTAAGACTTGTGTATACAATTAGGTATGCAGAGAGAAAAGCCTGGTTTTGATAAGAGTCAGGGCTGCTGATGCTGCATAATTTTGTATTACTCATTGATCTCTATGTACAAAAAAAGGTATAAAAGGAGATTCTAGACAATAGGGGATGGGACCAGTAGCTGGACTGGTTTCCCCCGTGTCTCCTCTTTATACTTCAATTTCAGGCTGAATTCCCATCTGGAGCTGGGAAGCTCATCATATCTACTTACTTGCCCTGGCTTTTAAGATCTATGAGAGAGCCCAAGGCGGGGCACTCTCCGATATTCAAATGGACGCCGGTGGCCTAACGTAGATGGTGCAAGCTCCTTGTCTGGAGTTTTATTGGCTTTCCCCATAAACCAAGTTATTCAGCCTCTTTTCTCCACTTAATTTTCCTACTACACCATCTCTTCCTAATCTAATCTAATCTAATATAAATAAATAAGTTTTCCTCGCCAACGCCGTCCACCCTTCGAATCACCCTGGATCCACCGGGGCTGGACCCCAGCAGGGAAGTCTCCCATCTACCTTGTCAGCTTGGCTGTTTTCCCCAAACACACACCACCCCTGATATGCCGGGCGGAGGTGGTGACTTGTCAGCATCTTTATTTTGTGTCTCCCCAGTCAGAACACAAGCTCTGAGGACAGTCTTCCACTCGATGCACCGCTGCGTGTTCCGTGTGGAGCAGAGCATCAGGCACAAGGGGAGATGCTGCAGTCAGAGTTGAATGAGTGAGTGAATGGTTGTCATGGCTGGGGAGGCACAAAGGCTGATGACACAAAGACGGGAGAACCCTTGGGATCTGAGGAGACAGAGCTCAGAGGTCAGGAGCAGGTAAGGGCTCTGCTTATTTCCCTTCCCCAGAGTCTGGGCATGCCTTCCATTGGCTTTGACTGATGGAGAAGAAGAGATGTCTGGACTTCCATGCCCAGGCCTTATGAAATCTGGCAGCTTCCCCCTCCTTATCTGCGTGTTCTCCCTCCTCCACTTGCTGTGTTTGAGAAGCCCGGTTATAAGGAGAGATCAGGTGTGAAGGTGGCATGAGGAGGGAAGGCCCTGAGGCCACATGGAGGAGAAGCAAGGACTCCAGCCCACGGTGAGAGCAGAGACCCCCAGAGACAGGACCCCAGGCATCCATCCAAGCTGCCTCCGCTGAGCCTCTCCTGTGAGTGAAGAAGCCGTGTCAGCCTCAGTGGACACCGTGTGGAGAGGACACGAGCTGTCCCCCGTGTGCTCTGGTCCCTGACCCGCAGAATCCCGAGAGATAATAATACGGTTGCTGTTTCAACCACTAAGTTTTAGGGAGGAGTTTGTCATACAGCAACAGGTAACAGAAGCAGGGTCATTTCTCAAGAGTGTAAGTTGGTGGGAGGGGCTCAGGTCTGAGCTTAGGCGAGCCGAGAGGAAAGGTGAGAGGAGCAGTTGGACGCCAGGGGCACCGAGTCAGACATCGAGGGCTCGGGGGGAGCCAGGAGCCGAGGCTTCCACTGGCGGTGGCAGAGCCGGCGCCAACACTGGTGTCAAGTTCAAGCACATCTGGCCCTTTGCGTCCCCCTGCCTTGGTCCCCCGCCACTTGGCCAGCCTCCAAGCAGGGTTAACTGTGGGCTTCAAAGAACACACTTGTGGGATCCATATAAAGTCAGAACACAGAAGTACAGGTGGCTGCTTGAAGCGTTCTCCCTGGAGGCAGTGGTGTGTGTCTGTGTGTCTTTGTGTCTCTGCATGTGTGTGCCGTCCACTGTGGTGGGGCACTCCACCTGGAGCCTGGGAATCTGTGAAGGCACAATGATCAACAATGACATCTGCTGAAACGAACACCACCTGCTCAGGGAGTAAGTCCTGGCTTCAGTTAGTTTTCAAGGCAGTGTTTGTCCTGCACATGGGTTTATGCGCTCTTGTGCAGAGGCAGCGCCGTGCAGAGGAGCAAGAACAGGCATTGAGACTAGGCAGACATGGGTTCAACTTCCTCAGCCATTGAGGACCTGTGTGATCACAAAATAATTTCCTCATCTGGCCGAGACATGGTTTTCCCAGCCGTGTTCTCTTTGCATGTCAATTTATTTATCCATAAAACAGCCACAAAATGATGTGCTTGCTTTGAAAGGATTGTCATGAAACTTCAGTTCAGTTGAGTCGCTCAATCGTGTCCGACTCTTCACGACCCCATGGACCTCAGCACGCCAGGCCTCCCTGTCCATCACCAACTCCCGGAGTTCGCTCAAACTCATGTCCATCAAGTCAGTGATGCAATCCAACCATCTCATCCTCTGTCGTCCCCTTCTCCTCCCACTTTCAATCTTTCCTAGCATCAGGGTCTTCTCAAATGAGTTAATTCTTCGCATCAGGTGGCCAAAGTATTGGAGTTTAGCTTCAGCGTCAGTCCTTCCAATGAATATTCAGGACTGATTTCCTTTAGCATTGACTAGTTTGATCTCCTTGCAGCCCAAGAGATTCTCAAGAGTTTTCTCCAACACTACAGTTCAAAAGCATCAATTCTTTGGTGCTCAGCTTTCTTTATAGTCCAACTCTCACATCCATACATGACTATTGGAAAAACCATAGCTTTGACTAGACAGACATTTGTTGGCAAAGTAATGTCTCTCCTTTTTAATATACTGTCTAGGTTGGTCATAGCTTTTCTTCCCAGGAGCAAGCGTCTTTTAATTTCATGACTGCAGCCACCATCTGCAGTGATTTTGGAGCCCAAGAAAATAAAGTCTGTCACTGTTTCCATTGTTTCCCCATCTATTTGCCATGAGGTGATGGGACTTGGATGCCATGATCTTAGTTTTCCGAATGTTGAGTTTTAAGCCAACTTTTTTCACTCTCCTCTTTCACTTTCATCAAGAGGCTTTTTAGTTCTTCTTCGCTTTCTGCCATAAAGGTGGTGTCATCTGCATATCTGAGGTTATTGATATTTCTCCCAGCAGTCTTGATTTCAGCTTGTGCTTCCTCCAGCCCAGTCATGAAGATTAAATGATACAAAAGGAACTAGAGGACACCTGGCACTTAGTAGGTGCTCAATAAGTTAGGATTTCCCAGCCTGGGTGATAATAAAGCGTCACCCAGAACTGGCTGCCATGTAGATGCTGTGCTGTCCTCAGGTACATGTGTGTGCGCGCGTGTGTGTATGTGTGTGTGCATGTGTGAGTGTGTGTGTGTGAGTAGGTGTGTGTAATGAGCACTCCAGGTGATGATTATTACTGGACAAACTTGAAAACGCTGCCAACAACATTAGTTCTGCCCCCTCCATCCTCTTTTTGTACTTTATTCTCCCCACCTTTTTATTTTAGACAATTTCAAACCTCTTCTGCAAGAATAATATAATGAACACTACATACTAATGTTAACCAAAGTACATTTTACCTTTTTGCGTATATTCTCCCTCTCTCCGCACACACACGCACACACACACAGTTTTACTGACAGACCCAAGTGAAAGTAAATCGCAGACCTTGTGACTGGCATTCATCCTGTCCAGCCAAACACACCTTCACATTCAAGAAGTTTTACATAGGCTCAGTTGTGTCATCTTAAGCACAGGCCATGCTCAAATTTTCCCGCTGCTCAAATGTGCCTGATCACTCTTTATGAGAGTCGTTGTCACTGAGTCTATTATAGGAGTGTGTTATTTTGAACCAAGTGTGACTCTCTGTCCCTTCTCTTTTTTATCTGCTAGAGGTAGATGGTCGACTGTCCCTAGAGATGTCTGCAGATGGCTGAAGACAGTTTCCCTCCAGACCCTCCCTCCCGCACCCTGGTCATCATCCTGATCCTCTGGGCTCTTTCCTGGTGGCCGACTGATTTAATGTGACATGTAGTTCCCAGGACTGGAGGCCGAAGGATCTAGCTGGGGTCTGACCCCTGAACAGGGGCCTGCGGCCTCCCTCTGAGGGGCAGCTGTCCATCTTCACATGCAGCCTCTGCTCATCCTGTCATACTGAGCTTGCGTAAACTAAATAATGCTCAATTTCCCACCAACAGCCAGACACCCCATCTAGCTCTTGGGCAATTGATGTCATTGATAGAAATTGATGTGGAGAAAGAGACTGAAACTAACGTAAGCTGAGACTGTGCGACGTGCCGGGCCCTGGGGAGATGGGAGGGACACAGGCCGGCCTCCAGGGGAGCCTAGAGTTACCTGACATAAAACCTGTCTGAGGGGCTTCCCTGGTGGCTCAGCGGTAAAGAATCCACCTGCCAATGCAGGAGACGTGGGTCCGCTCTCTGGTCCAGGAAGATCCCACATGCTGCAGAGCAACTAAGCCTGTGCACCACAACTGTCGAGCCTGAGCTCTAGAGCTTGGGAGCCGCTACTACGGAAACCTGCAGGCCCTGAAGCCTGTGCTCTGCAACAAGACGAGCCACTGTGTGAGAAGCCCAGACAGCGCAACTAGAGAGTAGGCCCCGCTTCCTGCAACCAGAGGAAATCCCGAGCAGCCACGAGGGCCCAGCACAGCCACAAATAAACGAATAAATACAATTTAAAAATCAATTAAAAACCCTCTCTGAGTCTCAGTGTTCTCATTTCTAGAAGTGGACAATATTCCAGCCTCCTAGGTCTGTGTGAAGGTGTAATGAGAAAGCAAGAATGACAGGGCTCTGGCATATAGTGGGTGTCTGATTTGGGAGTTGAAGAATAAATGGAATTTGGGGGTAACAGGAATGTTCCAGCAATGGAGACACAAAGCTCTGTACTAAATACCCCCAAATCATACACATTAAAATGATTAATATAGTGAATTTTGTTAAGTGAATGTTACCAAAATAAAAAAAGAGAGTAAATTAAGATTTTCCAGGCTGGAAAGGTGAATAGGAGGGATGGGAGCAGATTTGAGGCACAATAATAAGTTTCTGAGTGCTACTGATGATGATGATGCAGGGCAACATCAAGGAAAGAGCCTGGGGGACTCCACTAGGGATTCCTTTGTCCAGGATGGCTTTCAACGTGCTTTATGACCCCAGTCATATTCCACGTTGTTATGCACCGATATAACCCGAGAGACTTCTCAAACGCTGTGCTAAGCTCAAGCCCAAGGCTAAGTAAGTCAGCCCAAGGAGAGTTGGAAGAAACTATTCCAGTTGAGAGATGGAGGGACTTCCCCGGTGGTCCCTCTGGATCACCAGGGAAATCCCAAATGAACTTATCTACAACATAGAAACAGACTCACAGTCTTAGAGAACGAACTTAGGGTTGCCAGGAGGGGAGAGTGAGGGGAAGCTATAGTTAGGAGTTTGGGATAGAAATTATACACTGCTGTATTTTAAATGGATAACCAATAAGGACCTGCTGTACATCACAGGAAACTCTGCTCAGTGTTACGTGTCAGCCTGGATGGGAGGGGAGTTTGAAGGAGAATGGATACATGCATATGTAAGGCTGTTCACCTGAAACAATCACAACACTGTTCATCAGCTATACTCCAATATAAAATAAAAAGCTTAGAAATTAAAAAAAGATTTCAAAGTAAAAAATATTTTAAAAAGCTGAGAGATGGAGTTGTGTGAATCAATATGGTGGGTTCCACACCTTCTGCCTCCTGGGAGAGGTTTAAAGAGATGACTGTTTGAATGTGATCCTGTAAAAAAAATAAAGAAATCCTGAAGAAGTGCGCATGCCTGGATATTTTATCTTAAGCTCTTCATCCAAGGTTGAGGACTCATGTAGGCCAGCAGGCTGAAGGCCCGTCTTTCCTGTCCTCTTAGGGGTCCAGCTACCCCCAAAGTCAAAGTCCCACAGACCAACCGGCCTCTAAGGGCCTGGCTCCTCTCTGTAGAGGGCTGTGTAGTGTGATGTGAGCAGACATGGAATAAAGCCTGAGAAAGCACAGACATGTTAACAAAGCTGATTTTTAACACCAGTTTATTGTATTTTTACAATAATAAAAATAAATTAGTCATACACAAAAATAGTTGTCATTTTTGCTGAAGAGAAAGCAGACTGTTTACTCATATAATTTGCCTTCTACCCTCCACCTCTTTAAGCAATAATTGACACCCAAGGGTGACATGGGGTTGATGGAGTATTCTGTGGGTTCCATGCTCCTGGCTGTGGAGTTGACCACCCAGAGCCCCCTTCAGCAGTCACCAGCGGGGACCCTGGAGGTGTGGTCAGAGCAGTGAGTGCATCCGCTCCTATATACCCCTCCTTGCCCCTGCCAGGGGACCCTGCCCCCTTCCCAGCTCCAAGTCAGCCCCCTGAGCCACTTACTGCTGGTGATTCTGATGAATGAAGCAAGACAAAGAGAAGGGTTGAAAAAGACCCCCATATTTCCTTCTCCAAATATTTGAGGGTGAGGAGAGGGCAGATCATATGAGCAAATATATATTTAAGGTGGAAAGGTGGCAATCCAGACAGACCTGTTTTCAGGTACAATCCCGGGGTAAAAAGCCCCTGAACAAGTCAAAAAATAGAGTAATTTCTATTTGATTTTAAAACCCAAGGAACTTGGCTAATCAGTATACTTAAGTGTAATCATGGACTTAGAATAAGATGCCACGTGCAGCAACTTTCTGGGGAAGCTGGGTTAGTAGGATCAAATAATTTTACATAAATGTGGATCGAATATGTAAATAAATACCTATTAGGTCCCTTTAAAATTAACATATTCTAAATAATAGAACTATTTTGGTGTAGTGACTCATTCTGCGGGTCGAGTTCAGAATACACATTTCCTATAAACATCTTGTATTTACAAAGAACAAAATAATAAGTTATAACAAAGTATATCCTTCCGTCAAACTGAATGGTGGGGGTCTGGGGGTCAAGGCAGGTGGAAATCAAGTTTATGTAACAGAACGGCTTTCCTCTCCCAGAAGCAAAGGGTTCAACGTCTAGAAGACGCTGAGAAAGCCGTCTGGAGGGTCCCAGCCCATGGGGTCACTTTTCCTCATCACGACGGTTGTTTCCCACTGCCAGCCACTGAAGAGAAAGAACCAGGAGTGTGGTGCAGGGTGGGGAGAATGATGTAGCTCCAGCAAAGATGCAGGAAAGCAAAGTGAGTGGAGACGGAGATGGTATTTAGAGGGTCCTTGTCTAGTCGAGGCACTGCTTCCATCAAGGTGTGTGACCCCAGGCAGGGAACTAGCCATCAGGACGTTTGATTAGTCATTCTCAAAGCAGGACCAGATAGGGCAGCTCTGATCAGTTGGCTAGTGGTTCTCTGAGGTCACATTCAGCTCTTGGGAGGAGTGCAACACTGGGTTTAGAATGGTAGTCATAGCAACAGGAAGGATCTGTGCTGTGTACTTGCCATCCCAGACCAGGCGAATCACTTAAAGCTGTTCTACTTACAGAGTCACCAAAGTCCAGACTGGAAGGAATCTGAAAAGCCCTGTTGCCCCAGCTAGGTGCTTTGATTCCTGCCCCACCCCCACCCCCTTCAGCATCCGTGACAGAGGGCCGTTAAGACTCTGCTGAGACCTCCAGGAATGGGTCAGTTAGCAGTACCTACCATGGTGCCCGCGACCTTCTGAAGGTGCTCATGCGCAGAAAGGAGGTTCTCCTGCAAGAGCTAAAATCTGCCTCCCTGCAGCGCTCACCTCCTAGGATGGCTCTCCTGGTGCTTCCCAAATCTCTCCTCCAGCCTAAACCTCCTCATGAAGTCCTTGCACTGCTTCTCGCAGTCTGCACCCCTCCACAGGATCAGGCATGCTCATCTGAATGTTATATGTTATCAGTGTTCTTCTTAAAGTTTATGGCAATCACAAATAGGGTTCACCAAATGCTTTCTCCTTATGCCTGAATGCTCTGTGGCTTTTTGTTTATTTTGGTTTTTTTTGTGTGTGTGTGTATTTTTTTTGGGGGGGGGGGCGGTAGTTCCATCCCACTTTCTTGACCCACATTGAGCTCAGCCAACTGAAACTCTTACCTGCTCCCCACATTGTACTTCTATAGTTTTGTTTTGAAATCCAAAGGTGGGACTTTATGTCGCTTCCCGGTGAATTTTGAAGATTTTATTCTAGTCTCTCAGACATTTTTGCCCTAGAACTTGTCATTTAGCTGTTACCGCTCCAACTTCTTGGCATCCACCAATTTCATTAGGAAGTTGTCTAATTTCCCATCTAAGCCATGCTAAAAATGTTGCATATGGCAAGGATGCAGCGTTGGTCTCCACCTGCCAGGCTGACAGAGGTTCCCTCAGGTTTGATGATTCAATCTGTTTTAAGGGAAATCATATTTCTTTCTACCACTTACACGTGTGTCTTTGATATTAGAAAATGGATGTTCAAATTAGAAAAAGACAGCCACAGGCTTAGAAAGGCCTTAGTAACATCTGGGTTTCTCTCTCGGCCACACAGCTTGACCACAACAAATGCAGACAGTGGTCCTCATTTTCGTCCCTCTGGAAGGCCATTCTTTTTTAAAGGAAGGAATGATGAAAGCTCAATCCTTTGTGGGGTGAGTAAATGATAAATACTCCAACAGCCGTGGGCCAGAGAAGTAAGGCAAAGGGACAGACGGGGACAGTTCTGAGCGCTGCTGTCCCGCGGGCTGCACTCACCTGGCTTCCCACCAGCGTGCAAGCAGCAGGCAGTGAGCATGCCCTTCACGAACTGAACCAGCTCTATCTGGTAGCTGGGTTTGCAAGCTTTTTTGTTTCAGTGCCACATTTCTTACATTGCTCCTTTTCTAGGGGGAGAAACGTGAATCTACGTGAGAATGGGAAGGATGGGGTGCACTGAATAGCCTTTGCCCTTTGGAAGGGGCACACTTTTCCTTTTCCAATAAGTGATAGTACAACAACAACAAAAAGCAAACTATTTCCGTTTAGAGCTTTCTTGATTTTTTGGTGAGAAAAGCACAGAACTTAAATTCATCTAATTTTAAAATGCAGAGCAGGGACTGATGCAGTTTGGTTTGCAGAAAAAAAAGAGTATTAAAATGTAACTTTCAATTCTGTATCACGGCCAGTTATGGGAACAGACTGAGAATGAGTTGGGAGATGGAGGATCATGGGAAGGAGAGGGTGAGACAAGGGGGCCAAGAACATGGGAAAGAGGCAACTCTGGAAGGAGAAAGGAGCGCTGTCACTGGAACTGTTACTGGACATTATCATGTGTGTTGTGCTAGAAATAGAGGCATTTAGATGCTGATATAAGAAAGTAGGAAATTAGTAAAAACTGAGGTTTTAAAACAAGTTGATAAACCCCCTAATCTAGTAACGAATGCCCTTTCCAGACAAATGAATTCCAAGACTAGCTCAACTATTTGTTGCAAGAGGAAAAAAAGATGCTTAGTTTCAGTACTTCTTTCCCCTGAAGACCTGGGGTTGATTCATTTGCTCCTACCCAGTTCCACACCTGGCAGGATGGCCGTTCTCATGGGAGCATCCCTGATCCTTTAAAGAACTGTTGGTAAGATTTAGGAGCCAGGGGACACTGTTGGACGTCAAACAGACAAAGCCGCAGGCCAGTCGTGAGACTCCTGAGTTGGAAGAACCTGGGATGCTCACCTCCCACTTGGTGGAGAAAGCCCTTTTAAGCTGGTGAACTCACTCATATGGCAGCCATACCTCTGCTGTGTTGGGCAGCCTGGATGGCTAGAAGGTTTTCCCTTCATTTAAGTTGAAATCAGCCTTTCTGCTCTTCCACCCACTGATCTTACTCTGCCTTCCAGCATGTAAAGAAAGCCTCCTCCAAGGAATCCTCCAAAGGACTGGCTTGTTCAGGAAGATCAGATCACAGCTGCAAAAAGGATACCCTCCCCTGGGACGAGAAGCAAAGGCAAGTTATGAAACAGAGAGAGTGAGTGCTGGCTAGGAACCAGCCATATGCTTGGCCTCTCTGGTCTGCTTTTGATTGGTGGGCACGGGAATCTGGGCCTCTGCCCTGTTGCTTATTGCACAAGTTATATAAGGATCAGGAGAGATGGGTGTGCTTTTGGAAAGTGGTGACTGGGGCTTTCCAGAAAAAGAAGGACACTTATAGTAAGGCCAAATAGAATTTCTGAAAGCCCAAGGGTAATGGAAGCGTGATGGAGTGTGTCAGACTGAGCTGGTAATACTGCTTCCAAAAGCACTTCATCATCAAATTAGCAGATTTTTGGGTTAAAGGGCTCATGGGAGAAACTCAGTTGCTATAAATTTCAAAGCAAATGCTTGCTTTGAATGGGAAATAGGGCCAGGACCATAGTACTAAATAAGACAAATTTTCTTTATGCTTCCAATTTGTTCAGCCTGATTATTTTTCTTAGTGGGTGTAAGAATATACAAATATATATATATATATTTCCCCCCTTCTTTTTCTTCACTGATTTCTTTCAGATGGCTCATCTTCCATATACACTACATTCTCTTTCCTGCCTGAGGCCTTGGGAACTACAGAGTTATGTGAAGTGAATCAAGAAGGACCCACTGCTGTGGCCATTGTGGAGGAGTTCACAGCCCCCTTTTCCAGGCTGATTGCATTAATAAAGATCTTAGTGCTCATACCTTGGAGGGGAGATATGGGTTGTGAGTCATGGGACAAGGTGTGTGTGGGGGAGTGGGCAGGATGCAAAGAGAAACCCATAAATCAAAGCAGAAAGACCCAAGGGAGACTCTTTCTAATATAAACGTAGGATTCTTACTGGGATAGGTTGGTTAGACTTTCCTCTGGGCTATGTGTGGTGAAAGCCCAGGAGAGATGGCTGAGGAAGAGGCAAGAGCCCAGGGGGCTATGGAGCTGTGTGCGCTGGAAATCTGCTCTGGGTGACAAAAAAGTGACCTTGATGTAGGATACCATGGTGGTGTGTCCCAGTGGGGAGAAGAATAATAATTTAAGACAATCACCTTGCTACCCCGATGGCTTTCTTATCTCATGGGCTAGTTCTGTTAAGGATGGGGTTCAAGAACCCATGCAGAGTCCTGTCACCAGGACCTGTGATTTTGTGGGGAAAGAGAAAAAAGAAACAGACCCCTGAAACAAATGAGCGCAGGGCCAGAGGAAAGAATTCAAAGGTCTGGGCTTTGTTTGCTGAATGGGAAACTTCTGAGCCTCTTGGTCTGAAAGGAAGCCACATTCTGCAGACCTCAGACTTCCGGCCAGGCCTCAGGGTGGTCAGACCACAGGGGTTGGGACTCGTGACCTCATACCCGGCAGGTCAGTTACCTAAGCTGTCTCAGTTTTCTTGTCAGTAAAATAGGGACCACGATTCATTCCCTGCCTCTCATTCTGGGGCACCATGAGCCATAATGAGCTAACATCTCTGACTCTACCTTCCAAACAGTAAAGCACTAAATTGGCAAGAGATATTTGTGTCATAAGGCAGGAAAATAGCCTAAGGTCTTTGAGCATGAAAATAGGCACAGCCGGGCTGAGGTAACAGAGGAATGCAGGCATCTTAGCAAGCCTTAGAGGGGCCCTGGGGTTGGGGTGCTGCCTCCTCTGACTCTTCCTGGGGCGCTGATATTGGAAAGGCCTGCAGCGCCAGGGATGAGGCAGCGCCCAGACAGAGCCCGGCTGCTGACTTAGAAAGTGCCAGGACGGAGCCAGCTGAGAGCTGAAGGCACTCCCCACCGCTTGGTCTGCAGAGAGCGCAGGGGCCAGGCTTCTGGGGGAGGGGTCATCTGTTCATGGTGATGCTCAAAGGACAACCGTGGCCTTGCTCTTGGGCACCATGTGTACACTTTACGAAGGCGGGGTGCAGACTAACTTGACTGGCAGCTCCACAGGCCAGGGAGCCCCCGGTAGGGCAGCAGCCAGCGGGTCCCACCGCTCACAGACTCCCTGACCGGCCCACGGATGTGGAGTGGGATGTTATCTGCTCCCTGGGAAGCCCGAGTGCCTGTTGGCCACGCGCGTGCAGGAGGCGCAGCAGGCGGTCTTGTAGTAGTTGTAGACACAGAGCCTGGCCTGGACCACCACGTTGCAGTTGTAGTACCGGTCCTTGCAGTTTTCATCTGCAGCAGAGGAGAATGGAAAAGACTTTGAGCACAAGGAGCAGCCTAGACTTAGGGAATGAGAAAGGGCAGAGGGTGTGGCTATTCATCCCAGCTCCACTGTTTATTACTGGTGGAAGGTGTGAGTGTGGGCTGAGAGCAAGTTTATATATATATTTTTCTTCTTTAAACAAGCAGCTGAAATCTGTCTACTCTGACCTTAAGGATGCTGGAACCAAATCTCTGAATGCATTGCCATTTTAATCAATTCCCATGTAAGTTTCTCTTTGCTCACCGTCTGTGCTATCAACAGCTACCTTAAATTATGAAATTTAAACCTGAAGGATGCTGACCCCCTCTGAACTCCATGACTTTGCACTCAGTCACAGTGAGACCTAGAAGAATCTGGCATTTTGACACCAGAGAATTTGATGGAGATTAAGAAAGATGAATCTTTTACTGCAAGGTACGATTCCCTACTTACCAACTTCAGGGACACAGTCCTGAGGGTTACAAGATTCTTTTTCTTCTGGTTTCAACTGCGGGTCACAGAGATTACTTAGGGTCATGTCATCTGCCAGACAACGTACTTCCCGGACGCGGAAGCCACCCTGACAGCTTTTGGAACACTGTGAGGGGAAAGGAAGAAAGTTAGACTTCTTGGCAGCCTATTAGCTCAGCACGCTGAAGAAGGCAGATTTTTGAAAATTCTGACATCTATCAAAGGAGACAATATTAAAACAAACTCCCCTGCACCTACTAATCAGCCTCAATGTGCATCTACTCATGGCTAGCCACGTTCCACCTGTACCCTTCCAGGATGATGTCTCAAATTACCTTGAAGCAGATCTAGACATCGTATCACTTCTTCTGTAATATTTCAGTTTGTAGCACTAAACAACCAAGATTCTTAAAAAATTACCACAATACCATTATCACACCTAGATATTGACAATAGTTTCTTCTCTTCAAACATATATTTCATTTTGCTTGTGAATCTCAATTTTACTTTAGATTTTCTTGCTTTATTTTGTAAAGTCCAGCTACAATTTTCAAACCCTGTTACTGACATGTCAGCTTTCTAAAATAGAGATTTTTTGGGGGTGCGGGGATCAGGGTCCACATCAGGTCTGTACATTGCAGTTGGCTGATAGGCCTTTTAATCCGTGGGTTCCCTCCCCCATTTTTTTCCCCTTGTACTTGAGTTGTTGGAGGAATGGAATCACCTGTCCTGAAGAGTTTCCCACAGTTTAAGATTTTGCTGAGTGCATAACCCATGATACAGGCTGACATGTTCCTCTGTCTTCCACATTTCCCACAGATAGGATGTTGGATCCAATCTATTCAACCTTATCAGGTGCAGGTTTGATTTGTGTGTGTGTGTGTGAGTGTGTGGGGTGAGACTACTTCATAGGATGTGTTTAGTTGTCTCTCTTTGGAGGAGGTCAACACTCACTCAAGAGCAGATCATTAGTTCATTTGGGGTTGAAAAATGGTGATAATGTCCTAATACCACTTCTTCTTTACCAGCTGAGAATCTAAAGCATTCCCATTCCTTCTTCACTTATGTTTACTCTGGTTACCCAGTGGTATGGCTTGTTTAGGAAAGACAGGCAAATGTTTGATTATTTTCCTTTGTTTATCAGTTTTCAGAATAATGAGTTGGTTCCTCTAACATCCTACAATGGTGGATCCTCTAATTAGTTTTTTAATCATTGTAAACTTATTATACATGGATGGATTTAAATTTACTATAGATGAATGGATTTAAACTTCTGGATGGATGGATTATAGATGGATGGGTTTTATTCAATGCATAGCAGTTATTATTTTTACTGATGCTCATTGATGCTTCATCAGTGGCTATCCAGGGCTCAGAGTTGGTTCTTGAGCTCTTTAGACATGAACTCATCTTTAAGAACCTCCTTGCTACCTGGTATAAAAAGTCATCCTGATTTAATTTATATCTATACATTCCCAGACCTGGAATCAGACATTTTTCTTTGGCTCCTTTTAGTGGAGAATGATATTTTGTTGTCATTTATTTATTTTTTGGTCTCACTGCTTGGCATGTGGGATCTTAGTTCCCCGACCAGGGATCAAACCCAGGCCTCCTTCACTGGAAGTGCAGTGTCTTAACCACTGGACCACCAGGGACGTCCCAGAGAGTGACATTTTGAAACCATATTCCGCCTAGTAGGCATGGCCTTTGCTTCTGGGTTGGTCACTGTTTCCAGGATCTTTCAGTGGATAAAACAGAGAAAAAAAATTTTAAGATAAATTAATTTGTGAGTTCAAACTGATATTTCTAAGTCAAATTCAGGACAGCAGGATTTTTGCTTAAATCTCTTCTATTTTGTCTGTTATCTTCTTTCTCCTAAGCTGAGAATCCTGTTTCTTAAGGCCACTGGGGATAACAGAGCTATAGCATCATATCTACTATTACGTATATCATCGGAGTACCGGGAAGTAGATTATTCATTTACTTTATCACCTGTTATACACCCAACCATCTCAGAACACAGGACAACAGCCATCGCTAAAAATGTGATTATTGCAAACAATGTAAACATTTTTCTGCAGTTCTTTTTGTCTTTAGGTATAGACAGTCAGATTACTGTGATTTAGAGCCACAGGCAAGAGAGTTGATGCCACTAACTGCATACATATTTAGGCTAATTTGTTTCATTCATTTTCCATTTTTAGGGATTTATTTTTTAAAAGAATAATTTTGTTTTATAATTATGTAAAATATTTACTTTATTCCAGATGCAAATTTATAAAACAAGGTGAATTTTAAAAATGTCTAGCTTCCGTCACTGTCTTTGCTACTATCAGTTCAGTTCAGTCGCTCAGTCGTGTCCGACTCTTTGTGACCCCATGAATTGCAGCACGCCAGGCCTCCCTGTCCATCACCAACTCCCGGAGTTCACTCAGACTCACGTCCATTGAGTCAGTGATGCCATCCAGCCATCTCATCCCATCCTCTGTCGTCCCCTTCTCCTCCTGCCCCCAACCCCTCCCAGCATCAGAGTTTTTTCCAATGAGTACTGGAGTTTCAGCTTCAGCATCATTCCTTCCAAAGAAATCCCAGGGCTGATCTCATTCAGAATGGATTGGTTGGATCTCCTCACAGTCCAAAGGACTCTCAAGAGTCTTCTCCAACACCACAGTTCAAAAGCATCAATTCTTTGGCACTCAGCTTTCTTCACAGTCCAACTTTCACATCCGTACATGACCACAGGAAAAGCCATAGCCTTGACTAGACGGACCTTTGTTGGCAAAGTAATGTCTCTGCTTTTCAATATGCTATCTAGGTTGGTCATAACTTCTCTTCCAAGGAGGAAGCGTCTTAATTTCATGGCTGCAATCACCATCTGCAGTGATTCTGGAGCTCAAAAAAATAAAGTCTGACACTGTTTCCACTGTTTCCCCATCTATTTCCCATGAAGTGATGGGACCAGATGCCATGATCTTCGTTTTCTGAATGTTGAGCTTTAAGCCAACTTTTTCACTCTGATGAAAGATGGAACTTTCATCACACAGAACAAATTCCTTTGTGTTGTCCCTTTGTAGTGAGCTTTGTCCCACCCCATCCTCTGGCAATCACTGGTGTGGTCTCTGTTCTGATAGTTTTTCCTTTTAAAGAATATTATATAGACAGTATTATATACTATGTAGCTTGTGGGGGGAGGGGAGTCTTTCTTCCATTTAGCAAAATGCATTTGAGGTTCTTCCATGTCATAGGAGGTATCAGTTCTTTGGTTCCTGTTGCTGAGTGGCACCCCATTGTTTGGACAAACCTCTGTTCATTCATTTACCTATTAAGGGACATCAGGGCTATTCCCAGCAGATGTCTTAGGAGTTTGTGGCCTTTGACGTGGCCTGGTGAGTTTGGTCCTTTCTAGACTCTCCAAACCAAATGGCAGAAGAAAATAGTGGTCTGCTCTTGCTTTCTCAAGGACCATGGCCAACATCAAACCTAATCCTAAGAAGCAAATTTCTTGGCCAAGTTGGACTCAGAATCAGTCTTTGCAAACAAGATCCCAGCTGATTCTTAGGCTCGTGAAAATTTGAGAGTCACCATTTTATGGCCTCCATAGTTTGGAAGTCAAGCTCATCCCAGCCTCAGGCTCCCTCCTCCCCACCAAGCAGGCTGAGTTCAGGGCACTCCAGCTATGACCAAGGAGAGCAGATTGTGCAGGGAATCTGGGCTGAGCCCAGTGCCTGGCACCCAGTAGATGGGCCAGCCATGAGGGGTAGGGGGAAGCAGATGAGAGCACCAAGACTTACCATGCTCCATTCTGTGTGAAACCATTTGGCCCCACAGGGCTTGAGGTGGCAGGGTTGCTGGCTGGGGGGTTTCTCCAGAAAGGAACATTCATAGGGGTCCAGCACTTCAAAGGTGTCTGTGTTCTTCCTAACACAGATCACCTCCCTCTGCTGGGTCCCACTCCCACACTCGATGGAACACTAGAGAAGGCAGCAGAGAAAGAAAGGTGTCACATGATAGAAAGGGGATGGGAAATATCATCCATCGAGGAACGTTTACCAGAACTTTCCACCATTGCTCTTTTCCCAAAATTGCAATTTTCCTGACAGTTCTGTTTCTGGCATGGAGTTCTCCCCTGAACTCTCACATCTTGAGGATGCTGGTGGCTGAGATCCTGATGCCCTCAGTAATATGGGAGTGAAATCAGGTTTCCCATAGGTTATCCCACAGAGCATGCCATCCAGTCATTTGATTTTGTCTGGTAGACTGTGACACCTCTCATTGTAAAACAGTGAACTAACATTTAGCTTATCTGCTGGCCTTTGGCTGGGTACTGCTGGGAATGAATTCTTTTCCCAGAGTCTGCATGTATGTGGGTGAAATGCTACATTAAAATGCTTTGGGATACACAAAACTCAGAAGAAGACCACAGACTTGGGACAACGTCCCTTATGATCAGCCCTCCCCTCCCAACAGGGCAGCCAGCAGGAAGCTTTTGCCCACAGAATCCAACTCCCTGGCTCCTTACTTGGAGCCAAAGCTCACTGAGGTTGTGATTGCAAAGAGTCCAGTCAGATAATTACACGTCTTGCTTCATTGCATTAGGTTATGGAAATATGATGCATGTAACTGCCCATTACTTATTCTAGTTAGTATCTATTACTTTGTAAAATGTTTTCTGTTCATGTTTTGTGTACTCTTATTACCTTTTGATTGAAAAAATTTTATAAGCTGTGATCTATATACTTTTAAAGACTTTAAAGAAGCTGTTGCCTTTATGAAAAGCCTGTAAAAATGTCTACAGCTGCAACTCTTAATATTAGCCTTGCTTCTGTATGCAGGCACATGGTGAAATAAAAAAAACGGTGTGTGGGGGGAACCCATGTCACCACACAGCAAAAAAACCCTCAAACCCAAGCTAACAGACTACAGATTAGCCACACAGCCCATGATAAACATCGCCATCAGCAATTTCCACTTTGAGCCTGTTTTCTGCCATCTTCACAGGTATACAGAAAACTATAAGGCTTCTTAGTTTTGGAGCTGTCTGTTCAGATGTTAGAGAATAAATGTGACCCAGACACATTTAGCAGCCATTTAGCCTGCTCCTAATGGCTAAAGACTGTGGAAGACCCTCCCGCCCCCCAAGAACTAAGACAGTCTAAGTGTGAAGCAGGGCTTCCTAGCTGCCTGCCAATTCAGGAGACATGGGTGCTATCCCTGGTTCAAGAAGATCCCCTAGGGAAGGGAATGGCAACCCATTCCAGTATTCTTGCCTGGAGCATTCCATAGACAGAGGAGCCTGATGTTCTACAGTCCATGGGGTCGCAAACAGTTGGACACAACTGGGCATGCATGCACACACAAGGATGAAGTAAACCCAGAATTGACAGGGAAGAAAGAAAGCATCTGGGCACGAGTAATAGACTTGGTGGAATATCTTATGAATAAGAGTCGGGCTACTCCATTTCCAGAGTAGAAAAAGGGTCCCTAAATCTGAGAAGTCTCATTCTCTTGGGACAGTTCCTCTACAAGCCTCAGTAGGACCACTGCTAGCACCTGTGCTCACAACTTCCAAGGGAGTCTTTTCCCCAAAGTCCCCATTAAAAGTTCCAGGGAAGGACTCAGTTTGACTCGGCTTGGGTCACATGTCCAATCTGGACCGACCACTGTGACCAGGCCAGTGGGGAATTTGAGGCCAACTCTCATTCAAACCATGGGTCTGGAAGGAATATTTCCTTTTATATCTTGAAGTCAATTAATGTTTAAGGCTTACTTTCAATAACTAAGTGTGCTCTATTTCATTTTCTTTGGGGATAATATCCAATTCCCAGGGCAGGGAGGTGTCAGCAGGCTCTGACAGTCTTATAAATTCAGAAACAAAACCTGGTCTACAATCAATCAGGTCCTGACTCTTTGGATGACAAGGTGATACATTCCATGTTTCTAATCTTAGCAGAAATAAACGCTGCCTTCACCAGGATTCACGTGAATCTCACTTCTCTGAGTGCTTGCACCCACGCTCAGTCACATCCAGCTTTTTTGTGACTCCTTGGACTGTAGCCCACTAGGCTCCTCTGTCCATGGAATTCTCCAGGCAAGAATCCTGGAGCGGGTTGCCATTTTATTCTCCAGAGGATCTTCCTGACCCAGGGATTTAACCTGCATCTCCTGCGTCTCCTACATTGGCAAGGGGGTCTTTACCACCTGAGCCATTGGGGAAGCCTGTTCTCTGAGTAGGTCTAGAGTTAATAGGAGGCCCACAAATGGAAAAGAACTGCATCCTCTCCCCTCTCTTCTTCCTCAGACACTGGTGGACGTGTGAGTTGAATTGCACTAGGTATCTGCTCTGTGTGAAGGCTGTTATGGTCTGATACTACGGTTTCACACAGGACTCTTCCCATTGTCGCAGTTTCCATAGACTGCTGGGGTTCAGTCACTAAGTCCTGTTCAACTCTTTGTGACCCCATGGACTGCAGCATGCCAAGCTTCCCTGTCCTCTACTATTCTCCCGGAGTTTCCACAGATACCTGGTGTAATTAGTGTCCCATACACCATTCACGTCTGAATTATCTTTGGGGTTTAGATCCTAGATATTTTGCTATGAACAATGAGATAGAAACATTGGCAGAAAAAATAACAGACATGGAGAAGAGGAAATGGATATTTATTAAGTACTCCCCATGTTCCAAGCAACAACCCTTTTATATACAGTGTCTCATGAAAACCCAACAGCAACTCTAAAAAGGTGGTATTATTATTCTCCTATCTGGATGAGGAACCAGGCTCAGAAAGGTTAAATTACCCACCAAGTCAGAGAACTAAGAGGACATAGAGCTGGGATCAGTTATCAAGTATGCCTAACTCTGATACCGACTTGGGTAGCATTGGTAGTACTTGAATTCTTTCTTTTCTGAATTTGTTAATATTTTACAGTTTGTATTATAAAAACATCACAGGTAATTTGAGGAGAAAACATTTGCTCATGTTGTTTATACAAAAAACTATACTTTGAAGTGGTTGAGATAGGGTTCACATACTTTAACATAGTCTGTTTTTCACTTGCCATTATATATACTTTCCACATCTTTTAATTATCATTGTTGTTGTTACATAATACCTTAATGAGTTATGATATGCCATAATATCCCTAATTGCTCTGCTGTCACGAACATCTCTGTTGAAAAAGCCTTTTTTTTTTTCTCCTGTTAATTATTTCCTTAAAATGAATCCTCAGGAGTGGGGTGACTGGGTTAAAGCAAATGAACATTTTTATGGTTCTTGACTTTTATTGCCAAATTGCTTTCCAAAGGGGCTGTATCAATTTACAAGGACAAGGCAGTCCATTTTTTTCAGGGTCTGTTTTTAAAGCTACTTAAAAGAAATAAAATTCTATATGGAGCCGGAGGTCCAGAGAATGTATAAATCATGATCATCAGCCAAAATTCTTTGGAGAACAAGCCAGCCCTGGGAGCCAAATCTTAGATGATCTGAGAACTCAAAATACTGATGGTCATCATAACAGGGCAAAGAGGGAATGATTTTAGGGGGCTCATGTGCAATTTTGGAACTCTAAGGAAAAATTAATTGATCAGTTAAGTTACTTTATTGAGGTATTTGGTGTTATTGGTTGTTCATAATGAACAAACATAGCCTTCTGTTTCTGCTTCTTTCCCCCAGCTTTACTGAGACGTAATTGACAAATAAAATTGTAATATATTAAAAGCATGCTCATGATGATATAGTATACATATACATTGTGAAATTGTCCTTACAATCAAGTTAACACACCCATCATCTCACGTATTTACCTTTTTTACATGCATATGTGAGAACATTAAGTTCTGCTCTCTTAGTAAATTTTGATTATATAGTACAGTATTATCTACTGCAGTATAGACACCAGGTTACACACTAGACCACTCCCCCCACCAGAACTTGTTCGTCTTATAACTGAAAATCTGAACTCTTTTACCAATCTCTTCCTATTCCCCTCACCCCCAACCCCCCGGCAACCATCATTCTACTGTTTGTCTCTTTTCAAAAATTCTGTATTTATTGTTTTTGGCTGTGCTGTGTCTCTGTTGGGGCACGAGGGCTGTCTAGTTGTGGCAGGTGGGCTTAACTGCTCCATGGCATGTGGGATTCTAGCTCCTCCTCAGGGACTAAATCTGCGTATCTTGCACTGGAAGGCAAATTCTTAACCACTGGACCACCAGGGAAATCCCTCTATTCTCTTCCTCTGAATTTAACTTTTTTTCAGATTCCACCACTTGTGATGCCACCGCAGTATTAGTGGTATGTCTGGTTTACTTCACGTAGCATAATGCCCTCCAAGTCCAACCATGTTGTTCCAAGCAGCAGGATTTCCTTCTTGTTTTAAAGGCTGAATAATATTCCATTATAAACAAATACCACATATTCTTTACCCATTCATCTGTTGACAGACACTTAGGTTATTTCCATGCTTTTGTTATTGTGAATAATGCTGTTACCCACATGGTAGGGGATGCAGGTATCTCTCCCAGATAATGATTTTCTTTTCTTTGGGTATATATCCAGAGGTGGGATTGCTGGATCATATCTATTTCTGCTTTTGACTTTCAAGTACAGCCCAAACTGACTTTATTAACAACAACAATACAATAAGAGCAGTAGAAGCTACAATTTATTGTGTTATTGTACATCAGGCACCACATCACATACCTTGTAAACATCACTTCACTTCTAAAAATAACCTCATAGGTGCTGGCACAATCAGCATTGTATAGATAAGGAAACCTTGCTGGACCATAAGTTTCCTGAGGGCAGGGATGTTTGTTTTGCTCAATGATGTAGCCCAAGGGTTTAGAAGAGCACATAGTAGGTGCTCAATAAACATTGTTGACCGAATGAGGCTCCAAAAGCATAAGTAGCTTTTCTAGGGTCATGGGTAGCACAGCTGAGATTCAAATTTAGCATCCCTGGGAGACACCAAGCCCTGTCTCCTGACCCCTCAGCTATGCTGCTTCTCACCAGGGACAGAGACACATCGGTTCTGGCCACTCACCTGACTCCAGCTCCCTGCAAACCACTCCACCTTGCCCGTGCAGGGCCCGTTGTCACACGGGGTGGCCTCCGCTGGCCGGTTGCTCCCGCAGCCCTCCAGGGGCAGGCTGCTGACGTGGTTGGTCATGCACACCACCGAGCGCGTCCGCACTCCAGCCCCACACTCCGCCGAGCACTGTGAGACAGGACGGGCACGTTAGAGAGGAGGCCACCCCACAGGTACTGAAGTCACTTTCAGAGGCGGTGAAGGAGGTCAGAACTCCCCGTTCCCCTACCAACTCTTTCCCTTGGAAACCACTGGCCCTTGTCATTCAGTTTCCTCCATTATGGGACATCAGTATGGCACCCAGTCCAGGCTTCCCGGGACAGTCTTCATTCCAAATATGCTGCCCACGGCGGTGACTAATACAGTTACACTGGTCAGACTACCTGTTCTACCTGTTTTGGCTTTCACGTTCAAAAATGCAGTTAGTCCTCTACATGTAAAGAAGTTCCTTTCCAAGTGTATGTGTTAGTAGCTAAGTTGTGTCTGACTCTTTTTGACCCTATGGACTGTAGCCTGCCAGGCTCCTCTGTCCATGGGATTTTCCAGGTGAGAATATTGGAGTGGGTTGCTATTTCCTCCTCCAGGGGATCTTCCTGACCCAGGGATCGAACCCGTGTCTCCCAAGTCTCCCTCATTGCAGGCAGATTCTTTTACTACTGAATCACCCAATTTGTTCATAAGTCCAACAAGCTTAGCCTAGGTACCCAACTAACACAATCAGCTATATAGCACTGTACTGTAATAGGTTTATAATATTTTTCACACACACACAAAAAAAAACCCAAACACATACAAAAGAAAATATTTTAATCTCACAGTACAGGCCCTTGAAAAGTACAGTACAGTGCCAGCTACATCACCGCTGCTTTTATGCTTGCTTCTGGACATCCTGGGCTTGAAATAAAGATACTGTACTACATGTAGCACTGTATAGTAATGTACACAAAAGCAGGACCACTCGTAGAGAGTGCACACACATGACAACGAGTGACAGACCCGTGAACTAACTTCCATGGATGAACATGAGCATGCACGTCTGCGTCTTTGAAAGTTCGAAACTTGACGGTTCCTATGCAGAGGACGCACTGTGTGGTCAGCAGCAGCAGCAGGAGAGCACGAAAACGTGGGCACATGCCTGCCTGCTAGTAGCTGAGTCTGGCCTGGTCTGGGAAAGGAGGGTTGAAGTCTCTCACAAGACGCTGCTGCCTGATGCTGAGGCAGGTGGCTCCCCTCCTCAAAGGCCACAGCTGGAGGAGAGCTGGGAGGCAGACCGAAATAAAGGGAGAGCTTGGTCTGGGAACCAGGCACATCAGTGTGTGCCACATCCCTGTTATCTGTGTGGCTGGGGCTTCCCTGGTGGCTCAGATGGTACAGAATCCACCTGCAGTTCAGGAGACCTGGGTCTGATCTCTGGGTCGGGAAGATCCCCTGGAGAAGGGAATGGCAACCCACTCCAGTAGTCTTGCCTAGAGAATGCCACGGACAGAGGAGCCTGGCGGGCTACAGTCCATGGGGTCACAAAGAGCTGGACGTGAGTGAGTGACTAAGCATGCACACACATGTCTGTGGGTCTGGGGGCCCATGACCCAGTCCCTTATATCTTTTCCATCATTTCCTGGATGGCTGCACACACTCCTGGCAGGAGGACTCTGGTTCTGCACTGTAACCAGGTTTCCAGGGGTTTGTAGGCACATTACAGGGTGAAGCACCCTGAGGGATTCTTCTAAGGGAAATGGTGCAGACTTGCCTACTTGATAGGGAGGAACTAAAAGGCAGCCACTCATCCCTCCATCCCGGTTAAACTTTCACAGTCTTCTGAAGAATTCAGAAATTTGATGAACAGTTCAGCTGCCTTGGTCAGAATACTCCTATTGCCCGTCAATCAACAGCTTCCATAAGAGTAGGCAGGCAAAACCATCATCTCCTCCCCCTCCCTCTCCTACCCTTAGGCATATCTTTTAATTGCGCTTAGTATTTTTTCCTAAACTTTTTTTTATTGTGGTAAAATACACATAACATAAATTTTAATAATTTTTAAGAGTACAAGTCAGAGGCATTAAGTATATTCACAATGTTGTGCAACCATTGCTGCTACCCCTCTCTCTTCTAGGGCTTCCCTGTGGCTCAGCTGGAAAAGAATCCGCCTGCAATGCGGGAGACCTGGGTTCAATCCCTAGGTTGGGAAGATCCCCTGGAGAAGGGAACGGCTACCCACTCCAGTGTTCTGGCCTGGAGAATTCCATGGACTGTATAGTCCATGGAGTCACAAAGAGTCGGACACAACTGAACGACTTTTATTTCACTTTCTCTCTTCTAACATAAATCTTACTTTTGTCTTTGATAGATGAACTCATAATGTTTTCCCTTGTACACAGGTAATTGGTAGGATAATGATGAACTATATATACCTTTTAGCTCATCCTTGACACCTGACACCAGGGACCCCCAAGGTGGCCTGGCTACCGGGAAGAGGAATGTTGGGGACGATTCTGAGCTTGTAAGAAGCAGGGAAGGGGCCTGTCATTTGCTGAGTGCCTGTTCTATGCCAGACATACCCAAGATGTAGGAAAGGTATGATGCATTTATGTACTTTATTTAGGACTTCATTATTTAATATTCATGTGATGTGCTAAGGAGAATTAAATGAGTTCTTTCACACCCATGTCTTGATCTCTGAGGCCCTTAGTCTTCATAGGAGCATAGGAAGCCTATGATAGTTCATCTCTAGGCCTCTCCCCAAAAGTCAGAAATCACCCTTGGGATTTCGAACTAGATCCATGTCTATGCGGTTTGGGGCACCTCCTGGTGCACACTGCTGCCCATCAGCCTGGCCTGCCCGCCATCCCTCTTGCTCACCCGCTCGCTCCACTCGGTCAGGAACCAGCTTTTGGCACAGGGCCCCATGTCGCAGTTCTCAATGTCATTGGGCCGGAGCTTCATGTTGCATTCCTCGTCGTCGACCACGTCCCCGATGTTGCTCACACACTTCACGTCCCGGGTCCTCTGTCCCACTCCACAGGGCACCGAACACTAAAACACAGCAAGTGCACGTCAGCAGAGTGGGCAGTGCGATGTCCGAGGGCCCCCTCCCGCCAGGGGACCCTCGTCCTCTTAACCCACCACCTGAGCAGAGGGCAGGGTAAGGGGTGACTCCCGGGTTGCTGTGTACCCAGCCATGCGATGCTGCCTGGGGAGGATCCCAGGCTTCCTGTGATCTTTTGGGCCTCAGTTCTGTCATCTGTGAAATGGGAGAGCAGGACGGCAAGGAGGAATTGACTCTAGCAGTCACTGGTCTTCACTCCACCATGACACAGGAGAGAGGAAACCTGTGTGCCCCCGGCTCCCATGGGTCACCCTCATGGAAAGTCAGCCCTTAAGTCTATCTGGCAACCAGCACTTCCTACGCTTTGCAGAAAAGTCCTTCCAGAAAACTGCAGGAAGGGTCCTCCTGGAGAACCCAGGGTTCTCCCACATCAGGTCTGGGAGGGGGCAGGCGGGAGGGTGGCCGCCCAGGGGGAGCCCCAGAGCAGGCCGCCCCACCCGCGTACCGAGGTCCAGTCCGTCCGGATCTGCCACTCGCTGCAGATCTTGAGCTGGCAGGTGCTGGTGGTCTCGGGCTTCTCCAGGTGCTGGCAGCGGTAGGGCTGCACCGTCAGGCTGCGGTTGGCGTACACCTGGCGACATAGAACCTGGCGGTGCTGCATGCCCAGGCCACAGGTTTTGCTGCACTCGGACCACTCCCCGATGTCCCAGCTAGTGCAGGAAGGAGAGAGCGAGAAGGACCGTCACTTCCGTCACCAGGAAGAGAGCATCTCACAGGAAGCTGGCCGAGCCGACGGACACAGAAGCATCAGAATCGTTGGTTACGGGTGACCCCCAGCCTAAAGCAGCGCCTGGCAGCCTGCCTCCACCCACAGGCCTCCGTAAAGGATGGCACTCTGTTCCAGTCCCTATTCATCAGCGATTAGGACCCATGCTCAGTAAAATTACAGAAAACCAAGAAGGGACAAGTGATTTTTTTTTTTAATCTAGTCACTAAAATAACTCCAAAGGTGAGTTTTATCACCCTGTAGTCATTAACCCACTTTGAGACTAACTTAGAAATCTTATTCCAACCTTAGTTATTCTTCATTAACTATTTGCACATCAGCGTCACATATTCTCCTCTGTCATCCTGTCTTGTCACTTACTTAAATAAGACGTTAGCACATGTCCATTGTGTCTTTGGGTAAGAACTATGTTCTTATTAGTTTGAGAATTATGTTTTAGCCCCATTTCAGGGCTTTTCCCCCTTGTTCTTCTAAATTGTTTGTTTGATGCGGACCATTTTTTAAGTCTTTATTGAAAGTATTACAATAAGAAAATTTTGAAATATTTATTTTAAGCAATATTTATCTTTCTTATTTTTGGCTATTCTGGTTCTTTGTTGCTGCGCACTGACTTTCTCTAGTAGTTGAAAGCAGGGGGTTACTTTCTAGTTGCAGCGCACAGCCTTCTCATTGCGGTGGCTTCTCTTGGTGTGATTTCTGGGCTCTAGGGCGCAGGCTTAGCAGTTTTGGTACACGGGCTTAGCTGCCCTGCGGCATGTGGGATCTTCCCAGACCAGGGGTCGAACCTGTGTCCCCTGCATTGTAAGTCAGACTCTCAACCACTGGACCAAAAGGGAAGCCCCAAATTTATTACAATATTGCCTCTGGTTTATGTTTTGGATTTCTGGGCATGAGGCATGTGGGATCTTAGCTGCCCCTCCAGGACTGAACTCACACCTTCTGCAATGGAAGGTAAAGTCTCAACTGCTGCACTGCCAGGGAAGTTCCCTGCCTTGTTCTTCTAAAAGTGTCCCATTTATTAGTCAATAACTAACCCAATACCTCTCCTGAGACGCTCCCCAGGCAGACATATTTGTAAGTTTGATAATTGTGCCTCTGTACACAGCTCACCTGAGCACTGACCACACTGCGTTGTAACTCTTTGCTTTCCTCTTTGTTTCCCTTACCAGCTAAAACCTAGTTGCTCCAATTCACCAAAGACTTCCTGGGAGTGTGCTCCTGTGGAAGCACATTCCAACACGAGCTCCTGTGTTAGTCCTGAAAGACAGGCATGCTTGCTAAACAGATTGCATTTTATGCACAGACCAAGTTTCCTTTTCAATCAGATGTAGGCTGATTTAAAAATCAGATTATATTCACTACTAGAGTCCTATGCAAAAGCAACCTGAGCCAGAAACACATGACTGAAATGGAGAGGTCCTCTTACAAGGCTGGGCAAGGGAAGATGTTGCAGGGCTCCTCCTCGGGGGTCGGCTTCATGGCCAAGTCACAGTAGCTCTCAGGAACCTCTTCGTGAGTGTTTCTGTGCACACAGCGAAAAATAGGGTACTGTGATCCTGCAAGGACAAGAAGAAGTGTTTGAACACTGGGCTTTGGATGCAGACATGCAGAGATCCTGGTGCTGATGAAGAGAAGCCGCAGAAACAGAACTGTTCACACACACACACTCCTCCATCCTGAGTTGTTAACACCTCCTGCACAAGGCTTTCCCAGGCACTGTAGGGGGCAACAAAGAACAGTAGGAATAGTTCCTGTCATCAAAGGTCTTATGACCTATTTGAGGACATGGTTTGGACATGTTCAATGGCAGATAAAAACAATTTTCCTAAGAATTCAAGACAACAAGAGAGATTGCTAGGTAGGGGAGTGATTATAAAATGAACACAAATAATAATGTCTTGAAGGTTTTCTGGAGACATGAAAGAGAACAGGTCTCGAGGAATCTAGCTGCATCGTAGAGAGAGGGTTGATTTTGGGTAGCTGTGCACATGTGTATCTTGGAGGGAAGAGGCTGTTCAGGTTGTTGACCTAGAACAAAAGTGCATGGTAAACTGGCCTGTGAGTGTCAAGTATGTTGAAGAGACAGTCAGGCTGGGGCAGAGAAATAAGATTCGAGAGAGGCTAGAAAAGCAGCTGGCTTTGCCTTTGCAATCATTTTTACACATTCCCCTAGTAAAGTACTGATCTGATGATATTTCAGTTATTTGAGTATATGTCTGCCTCTTATGAGATGGTGAGCTTCTTGGGGACAGGACTAGTTCTTGCTCAATCCTGTAACCCCAGTACAGCAGGATAGTGAAGTGAAGTGAAGTGAAAGTAGCTCAGTTGTGTCTGACTCTTTTCGACCCCATGGACTGTACAGTCCATGGAATTCTCTAGAATACTGGAATGGGTAGCTGTTCTCTTCTCCAGGGGATCTTCCCAACCCAGGAATTGAACTCAGATCTCCTGCACTGCAGATGCATTCTTACCAGGTGAGCCACAAGGGAAGCCCAAGTTTGTAAGTGCTCATAAAAGTTTGTTGAGCAAATATTTTTCATAGGTCTAAAATTTGTTTTTATTTCTTTCCTAAAAAACTACTGATGGCCTCAGGTTGTTTTAAATGCACAGGTGAGTATTTCGTACTTAACAAAGCTTAATCTATTTTGGAGAAAAAGTCAGAATTTGTTCAGTGAACTTTCTAGCTCTCAACTGGGGAAAAAAAAAATGTGGATTCACTTCTGCCTACCTCTCTCTGCTACCCCCTGGTGGCACCACTGAAGTATTACTAATGAGTGTTTAAAACTGACTGAACGTGCAACTTCAGTGTCTGAGGAATAAGATGCTTTTTTTTCGGTTTTTAATAAATAATTGTCTTCCTACCCCACCCTCCCAAGTCCCAGTCTAGGCCAGTCCCTGAATCCTGCTAGGCAGAACACTATCATTTATCCTACAGTTTTGTCTCAGTTCTGTTGCTAATTGGCCAGGCATTTAGAATTTCTGAATTTCAACTTGCTATAATTTTAATTGTAACTAGAGGGATAACTTTGAATGTAAGTGTCTCTAAATACTTCATCAGTCACAGAGAGTTTCAAAGCTCCTTGAGGCTGGTCTTGGGTGGCACACTGAGCCAGAGGCTAGTTCTTGCAAGAAATCTGACAGTTTGTAGGACAGTTTTGAATCAGAACAATCATTTGTTTAAACTACTCTTGCTGTAAAAATTTACAATGCAGCTACAACTTGAGACCATTATTTTAAAATAATCTTCCAATTAAGCATCGTTATTAGCCGAGTAAAAAGCAGTGCTGGCTATAAAATTAATAGGAAGCAAAAGCTTTTGTGGAATTAAATTTTGTCCACTGACAAATCTGCTTCCATTAAGAGATTTTTTAATGAAATTCAACAAACATTAAGCACACTGTGCTGAGTTATAAAGATGAATAAGACTCAGTTCACAGCTTGCAGGATACCCACTGGGACTCAACCATTAAGCGATTAAGTAAAAACCTCACTATTTAGCCCACCCCTTTCCCTCCAGACCATGTGGGTTAAACTTTTCTACTTAGAAGTTTGTGGACTGGAAAGGAAAAGTAAGTACCCCAACTGCTTGGCATTAATGAGGGGAGAATTGAATGTCCCTAGCTAAAAGGATGGAGAAGGCAATGGCGACCCACTCCAGTACTCTTGCCTGGAAAATCCCATGGGTGGAGGAGCCTGGTAGGCTGCAGTCCATGGGGTCGCTAAGAGTCAGACACGACTGAGAGATTCACTTTCACTCTTCACTTTCATGCATTGGAGAAGGACATGGCAACCCACTCCGGTGTTTTTGCCTGGAGAATCCCAGGGACGGAGGAGCCTGGTGGGCTGCCGTCTATGGGGTTGCACAGAATTGGACATGACTGAAGTGACTTAGCAGCAGCAGCTAAAAGGATACAGGTTACTCTAGGAATACTCTGTGACTTGGAAATATGGACCCTGCTTGGGGCTGTGTGCAGATGGCCACTGCCTGCCTCCTTCCACCTTCTTACTGCCTGTACAGTATATTTGTTCATTGTCAAGTTCCAGAGATTATCCAAGGAAATAAGTTCAGAGGCACAGTTTCTCTGACGGTGAGAAAACACTAGCTCTATAATTCTTGACCCAATGACCAAAATGATTTCTTTCTTCGGGTCAGTTTATATTTCTGCAAAATGGCACCTGGCCATCTCTTCATTGTCCAAGAATGCCACATAATTAGCCCTCTAAGTGCTAGCCAGCAAGAATGGGGTGGGGAGGTCAGGTGCTGGCTGGACTTCAGGCAGCAGGAAAAATCTGGGATCAGTTGGTTGGACTGGATGTTGAGCATGTTAGTCAAAATGGAAGTACATTCCACTGGAGCAGGGAGCATACCACAGATAAAATGAGGCAAGTCGGTGAAGGCAGGGGCCCGTGCAGAGGCCATGAGGCACTCTGAAGAGAGAGGCAAAATAATGAGAAAGAAACCAGTAAACAACTCTAGTCCTTAAACTCAGGGATCAGCTGAGCCAAGCCAAGAATTTGACCAGATAGGCAGAGGTCTGGGCAATGACTGAGCAGAGTATGGGTCACTCTTGTCCACTGGTGACAGAGTTCTTTCCTGTGACGATGCTATCACGGTGCTGAAATTTTAACCTGAGAGGCACGTGTAGTCTGGCGAGCGCTGCCAGGAAGGACTGGAGAAGAGTTTTAGAGAGGGTTTTTGTGGGGACACAATGAGATTACAAAGCAAGTGAACTTGGGTTTTGCAGAAAAGAGGTGGACAGCCCTGGCAGGCTTAGAATTTCTTGGTTACAGCATACTTATCGCCACACTGAGGACCATGAGATGAGCTAAATACTTTGTGCATCTGCACTGCCTTCCTGCGCTGCGCGTCTGAGACCATCGCTGGCTGGGAGCAAATCCTAGAGGGGGCAAAGGGGTCCCTCCATCGTGCCTGGGACAGAATAGATAGGCACCACTGAATGACCACCTGGATAAGTAAGTAGCATCCGTCCAGTGAACACAAGGCTGGGTGAGCAGCATGCAGGGGGGCAAAGGGCACAGGCTCTGTCCTTGTCCCACAAGACAATGCCTTATGGTCTCCAGCAGGCCTACATCTCACCTTACTGGAAAGGCTGGGCCAGGCTACATTTAAAGGCTGAGATGGAAGAGACTCTTCTACACCTGCCATCCTTGACATCAAATCACACAACAGCAATTTTTACCCTGTTTGTAAGTGCCTTGATTTCGTCCAGTTCCGAGTGCATTTGGCTCCTTTAACTGGCGTCATGTATGTGTGTTAGTCGCTCAGTTGTGTCTGACTTTGCAACCCCGTGGACTGTAGCCCTCCAGGCTCTGCTGTCCATGGAATTCTCCAGGCAACAATACTGCAGTGTGTTGCCAGTCCCTTCTCCAGGGAATCTTCCTGACCCAGGGATCGAACCCCCACCTTCTACATTTCAGGTGGATTCTTTACTGTCTGAGCCACCAGGGAAGCCCCTTAACGGGCATCATGTGTGTGTGCTTAGTCGCTCAGTCATGTCCGACTCTTTGGGACCCCATGTACTATAGCCCGCTAGGCTCCTCTCTCCATGGAGGTTCTCCAGGCAAGAATACTGGAGTTGGTTGCCATGCCCTCCTCCAGGAGACCTTCCCAACCCAGGGAAGGCTCTTCCTGACCAAGGGATTGAACCCCTGTCTCCTGCATTGCAGGCAGATTCTTTACCATCTGAGCCATCAGGGAAGCCCATGAATACTGGAGTGGGTAGCCTATCCCTTCTCCAGGAGATCTTCTTGACCCAGGAATCGAACCAGGGTCTCCTGCATTGCAGGTAGATTCTTTACCAGCTGAACTACCAGGGAAGGCCAACGGGCATCACACCACTACCTAAATGGTAAAATATTTAGGGACTAATGCATGCTGATCTTGAGTTTCTGTGTCAAGTACATTTCACACTGCTTACTACACTAAACTGATGCTGTGACAGATCCTCACTAAACTCTTTTTGGCCTTAATGTATAATTATCTCTTGCTTTCTGCCTCTGTCAAGGCACATTTAACAGGCATTTACTTTCCCTCATAAGGCTTATAAGAGAAGTTGGTACAATGACTCTCCAGTTTATGTTCTCTGTGCAGGTATTAAGTATAAGCACAATAAAGCCTACGTAAGTCAGCACTCCAGTTCTGAAAGCATCATGGAATTAGCAAAGGTTCCAGACAGAAAGGGCTCCAGACCCCAAAAGGAACCAAAGACTTAAATTCTGTTCTCCAAAGCCACTAAGTCAGTGCTCCTACGAAAAAGGTAAAAGCTTTAGAGGTGGTTGTGAAAGATTTTTCCACGTGTTGATTATGCCAAGGTTCCCAAATTTTGTACTCTCAGATACAAGTCTCTTTAAGAAAAGGAAAAAAAAAATCCCCAAACCAATACGCTGGGAGCTTCACAGTTTCCCAGTTGCAGAAACTTTCTGAGATACAGCCTTTGTTTCTATGATAACCTCCCCTCAAAGAACAGCTGTTTTAGGATCACAAATGGCACTGCACTGCAAGCAGGAAGCTCTCACCATATATACGAAGGGAATCATGACTAAAGATTATACAGACTCTTAAAATGGAGATCTAAGGCACTTGGAACAGAGAAGCAGCATCCATTTCCAACCCAGGTGCAGAACATTGGATCAGGGGTTTCTGGACATCGTACCCCATATCTGTCTTAACTTTGGAGTGTTCAAGGACTCAGGGTTGTGAGCGCATGTCACAGTCCAGACTGATAATGATACTGACTCTTTTACACACAGACAGGCTTGGCTTCAAGCCTATCACAACCTTGTTTTATTTATTTACATTAATTTGTATTGGAAAAGACTCTGATGCTGGGAGGGATTGGGGGCAGGAGGAGAAGGGGACGACAGAGGATGAGATGGCTGGATGGCATCACTGACTGGATGGACATGAGTCTGAGTGAACTCCGGGAGATGGTGATGGACAGGGAGGCCTGGTGTGCTGCGATTCATGGGGTCGCAAAGAGTCGGACACGACTGAGTGACTGAGCTAACTAATTTGTATTGGAGTGTTAAGAGTCCCTTGGACTGCAAGGAGTTCAAACCAGTAAATCCTAAAGGAAATCAATCCTGAATATTCATTGGAAAGACTGATGCTGAAACTCCAATACTTTGGTCACCTGATGCAAAGAACTGACTCATTGGAAAAGACTCTGATGCTGGGAAAGATTGAGGACAGGAGGAGAAGGAGACAACAGAGGATGAGATGGTTGGATGGCATCATGGACTCAATGAACACGAGTTTTGGCAAACTTTGGGAGATGGTGAAGGACAAGGAAGCCTGGCATGCTGCGGTTCGTGGGGTCCCAAAGAGTCGGATAGGACTGAGTGACCGAACAACAAATAGTTGCTTTAAATGCCGTGTTTCTGCTGCTGCTGCTGCTGCTGCTAAGTCGCTTCAGTCGTGTCTGACTCTGTGCGACCCCATAGACAGCAGCCCACCAGGCTCCCCCGTCCCTGGGATTCTTCAGGCAAGAACACTGGAGTGGGTTGCCATTTCCTTCTCCAATGCATGAAAGTGAAAAGTGAAAGTGATAGTTTCTACTCCGCAGCAAAATGGATCAGCTCTACATATACACATATCCCCTCTTTTTTGGATTTCCTTCCCACTGAGATGGACATTTAGGTCACCACAGGGTACTGAGTAGAATTCTCTGTGCTATAGCGTAGGTTCCCGTTAGCTATCTATTTTATACTTGGTCATGTAAATGTGTCAGTCTCAGGCTCCCAGTTCTTCCCCTTCTTCCCTTCTGGTGCCCATACATCTGTTCTCTTACGTCTCTGCCTCTATTTCTGCTTTGCAAATAAGATCATCTACACCATCTTTCTAGATTCTGCAGATTTGTGTTAATATACATTTGTATTTATCTTTCTGACTTACTTCACTTTGTACGACAGTTTCTAGGTCCACTCATGGCTCAAAAACAGAAATATAGACCAATGGAACAGGATAGAAAGCCCAGAGAAAAACCCATACACATACGGTCATCTAATCTATGACAAAGGAGGTGAGAATATGCAATGGAAAAGACAGCCTCTTCAAGAAGAGGTGCTGGGAAAACTGGACAGTGACATGTAAAAGAATGAAATTAGAACATTCTCTAACACCATATGCAAAAATAAACTCAAAATGGATTAAAGACCTATAGTTTTAAAGACTATAAAACTCTTAAAGGAAAACATAGGCAGAACACTCTTTGACATAAGTCGCAGCAGGATATTTTTTGACCCACCTCCTAGAGTAATGAAAATAAAAACAAAAATTAACAAATGGGATCTAATTAAACTTAAAAGATTTTACACAGTAAAAGAAACCACAAACAAGAAGAAAGGACAGCCCTAAAAGTGGGAGAAATATTTGCAAACAAAGCAACTGACAAAGGATTAATCTCCAAAATATACAAATGGTTCATGTGGCTCAATATCAAAAAACAACCTGACCAAAAAGTGGGTAGAAGCCCTAAATAGACATTTCTCCAAAGAAAACATAGAGATGGCCAACCAATGCATGAAAACATGCTCAACATCACTAATTATTAGAGAAATGCAAGTCAAAGCTACAATGAGGTATCACCTCACACCCAATTTAAATTTCACCAAAACTCCACCCTTCTCCCCAAATCCTATTACTGGATCTTTTCTTTTCATTGGAGAAATGCTGTAAACTCCCTCTGGTGTGTAGCCCCCCTTGCTGCATAAACTGACTTTGCTGGGCTGCAGTTTTGTTCCTGGTGCTCTTAGTTGATGGGGATTAAGATAATGAGATAAATACAAGATCAAGAAATTACTGAAGAGGAGGCAAGGAGTTGTGAATGTTGGTGAGTATAAAAGCTAGCCAACTAAGCTTGCAAGCTCCAAAAGCACTTTTTTCTTCTGAAATCCTTAGATCTGAGAATGACTCTCCAATGACATTTGTGTAAGTGTTCCATGACGACCTTGCCTTGTGTGTCAACTTGTAAATCTCGAACTAGGTGAGTGTATTCTCTGATTTTTAATGAATGTCCTGTGCAGGAAAGGGTTAACTCAGCAGGCTTGGGTTGCTCAGACCCTGCACATTCCAAGGAAAGACCTGTGTCCAGCTCTGGCCCTTGACTAAGGCTGGAGATAATTAACCTCAGAGCCCCTGGAATACTCTGCTGATGAGAGTTATTCTAGGCTGGACATCTTGGGTTGCTCTGTATCCTTTTGATAATCTAATCTATGCCAACAATGTGATTTATATGAATGCCTGTTTTTGTATGCCTTAAGTCACTGTTTGACCTCTGGAGTGCTAGAGGCTGAATAGCTAAGGTGGGAGATGCATGTCTGCATGATTGAACCCCAATAAATCTCTTGGAAATCAAAACTGGAGTGAGCTTCCCTGGTTGGCAACACTAGGCTTATCTATAACATTGCTGGCTTAATCAAATGTAGCCCTGTGTCACTCTCCTGGGCCCTAGGGGATACCTGGAGGCTGGCACTTGCCTTGGTGTCTCCTGGACTTTGTCACATGTGCTTTTCCCTTTGCTGATGCTAATTTGTAGCCTTTCACTGTAATAAACCATAACCACGAGCACAGCAGCTTTTCTGGGTTTTCCAGGTCCTTCCAGTGGATCATCAGGTCTTGGGGACCCCCTAACACAGAATCCAGAGCGAGCCATCCTGCAGTCAGGATGAGAGAAGGGCTTGCCGCATGCCTGGGGCCCACCTGTGTAGCCCCCACTCCCGCCTGGGGGTCTGCAGAGCCTTCCTAGCCCTCACATGCACTTACCTTTCCCGCAGGTTGCCGAGCACTCTGTGGCCCCCAGCTGCTTCCAGTTGTGATCCCGGCTCTGCCGAGGGGGCTGTGGAGCTGGTGGTACCCCACTGTCCAGCCGGTGGAGAGAGAATCTGTCTGGCTGCCTGACCGGGAAGGTCTGTGCTGATTCCAACGTGAACATTTCAGGTGCCCCGCCGCGCGCGTCTGCCTTCTCCTGGTCCCCCTCTTTCTCTTTTCCCTCCTGCTGGCTCCTCCCTTCTGGTACCAGCTGGCCATTGAAGGGCTCCCCTAGGAGAGGCAAGTGCACACACCACAGAAGATGGGTTTGTATGGTGAGTTGTCAAGAGGAAATGATCCAGCAATAGAAATCAGGTAGCGTGAGATCATTTCTAACTCAAAGCACATGTATCTAAAATAAGTAGAGGTTAATTTCTCTAATATTAAAATATTATTAAAAATGAATGAGGAAAAGATGAACATCACAGAAGCGAAAGTGAACAAGGACCCAGGAGATGCAATTTCTTTTCTTTTCATGCAAAAAGAACTGCTGCTGCTGCTGCTAAGTCGCTTCAGTCGTGTCCGACTCTGTGTGACCCCATAGATGGCAGCCCACCAGGCTCCCCCATCCCTGGGATTCTCCAGGCAAGAATACTGGAGTGGGTTGCCATTTCCTCCTCCAATGCATGAAAGTGAAAAGTGAAAGTGAAGTTGCTCAGTTGTGTCCAACTCTTAGCCACCCATGGACTGCAGCCCATCAGGCTCCTCTGTCTATGGGATTTTCCAGGCAAGAGTACTGGAGTGAACTACACACAACCAAAAGTCATACAACAGTGCTCAGCTTCATTCCTAATTAAAGAACTACACGAGAAAGCAACAACAGCAATTCTATTTATCTAACAATAGAGGTGAGAAACTCTGGAAACCTTCAAATGCCTAAACTCCTCATTGCAGGCACTGTAAAACACACTTTCTCACACTGGGTGAGCGTGCAAATAGATGCAAAGCTTTGGAGGGCAACTTGGCAAGATCGCTCTAAATTTTAAATGCACATATCTCTTGACCTAGCTGGTCAATTTCTAGGACAATTGTCATGCAAATATTCCCATTCTTTTGCATAGAGCTGTATGTACAAGTATGGTTACTAATTTGAAACACCAAAACAGTAGAATGAATTTAAATGTACACCAGTGTGTGCATGTGTGCTAAGTTGCTTCAGTTGTGTCCAACTCTTTGCGATCCTATTGTAGCCCACCTGGCGCCTCTGTCCTTGGGATTCTCCAGGCGAGAATCTGGAGTGAGTTGCCAGGCCATCCTCCAGGGATCTTCCTGACCCAGTGGTACTAGTTAAAAGAAATTATACTACAACCATGAACGAAATACTATGTAATTTTTAAGAAAAGACTGAAGTAAATACACATCATGACTGACAGGTTGTTTGGTGAAAGGAAAAAGCATGACAGAATTCAGTTTGTATACACATAAGCAAATGTGGCAGGACACTTTTTGAGAGATTAATTTGTGTTTTGTTCTTTATCTCTGTTCCTCCTCCTCCTCTCCTAGTGCAAGTGGCTAAATTCTTGGATTTTCTTGCCTGAGATTTTTGTAGGAGAGAAGGCAAAAGCTACTAGAAGTCAACAGCTCTTCTTTCCCATAGCAAAAACCTGAGCTCCCAGTAAGGATAGCAGGTTCCAGAAGAGCTGGTCTAGGGGAAGGAGGAGAAAAAAGTGGAGAGCACTTTCTAAGAGAGAGAAAGAGTCAGAGAGAGATGGAGAAGCAGGCATCTGAGGTCTTGCATTTCCTGAGCACCACAGACCTGCCAGGCAGGAAACTTTCCTCATATCTGGGGTGGATGGGGGAGCCTCCAGATTGATAAGGATGGAATTTTCTACCAGTTTCAAGGAAGTTTCAAATTCAGGTTAGTTTTATGTTGACTTATAGAAAAGACCGGCATGTGATGTTCCTGGTATACTTAGATTATAGACAAAGATTCAAATCAGCTTGAACATGTTTGTACATGCACAAAGAGGGCTGGACAGAGTCCCTCCAAATTGTTAAGAGATATTGCGTCTGGGAAGCTGGGCAAGGTATGAGGTTGGGAATACTACTTTTTTTTTTTTTTAATAAATAGACAATATATATGTGTGTGTGTATATACATATACACACATATAGGTATATATGCCCAACTATATACCTATAGTTGCCATGCCCTCCTCCAGGGGATCTTCCCAACCTAGGAAGACACAAGTTTGATCCCTGGGTTGGGAAGAATCCCCATGGACAGAGGAGCCTGGCGGGCTGCAGTCCATGGGGTTGCAAAGAGTTGGACATGACTGAGCACACATGTATTGTACACATATAAAACCCGCCTGCCAATGCAGGAGATGTATGAGGGAACCCATGGATTGAACCCACAGATTCAATCCCTGGGTCAGGAAGATCCTTGGAGGAGGGCATGGCAACTCACTCCACTATTCTTGCCTGGAGAATCCCATGGACAGAGGAGCCTGGCAGGCTGCAGTCCATAGGGTTGCAAAGAGTTGGACACGGTGACTAGGCACAGCATGGCAAGCAGTTTTAGGTTTACAGCAAAACTGAGTAGGAAGTGCAGAGAGTTCCCTTCTTTCTCCTGCCCACCCCTACCCAGCCTCCCCCATCAACATCCCACATCAGAGTGGTACATTTGTTAAAACTGATGAAACAACACTCGACATATCCAAAGTCCACAGGTTACATTAGGGTTCACCTTTGGTGTTCTACATTTTGTGGGTTTTGACAATTGTGTGACATCTGTCAACCTCTGCAGTATCACACAGAATAGTTTTGCTGCCCTAAAATCCTCTGCCTATTCATCCCTCCCTCCCTTGTAACCCCTGGAAACCACTGATCTGTTTACTGTCTCCATAGTTATATCTTTTGCAGACAGTCATACATACATACTTGGAACCATATAGTATGCAGACTTTTCAGATTGGCTTCTTTCACTTAGTAACAGGCAGCTAAGGCTCACGCATGTCTTTTCCTGGCTTGAGAGCTCATTTCTTTTTAGCACTGGATAATAATCTGTTGTCTGGATGTGCCACAGTCCTTTTATCCAAATTCACTTACTGAAAGACATCTTGGTTGCTTTCAGGTCTTGGCACTTGTGGAGCAGTTGCATTTTACTTTACATATTTCTATTTTGATTGAATAGTGTTCAAGCATTTAATATCAAATTAGGAGGCAAATTCTACGGTTACTATAAAATGCAGTTAAAACTTAGAGCTTTCTCTCCTCTTTCATCAGCATTTTCTTATTTAGTTGGCTACGTAGAATACTTCATGGTTTGAAATACTATATGCAAATTAAACTAATAGAATCAAGACCAGCATATTGATATAAATAAGACTGTCCAAATGTTACCAGATAAAACCTTTTAAGATCTTTTATGTATCTTATATGCCCTGGGCACTGTGCTAGGATGGACACCTAATTCATTCAATACATTTCCCCTCCTAAATAAAGCCTTTGAATGTACTTTTTCTTCCTTTCTGTGGATTGTGAATGTATTCAGAGAAGTTGCTCTCTTGCATGAAGATGCACAGCAAAAAAGTGGTAGAGCTGAATTCAAGCTCTGGCCTCCTGTCCCTGTTGATATGGAGGATGAAGCCTGGTCCAGCTTGCCTCTCCTCATCAGTGTTTTATGGCTGAGCCCTTCTGGCCTGCTCTGTCCCAGGCAGCTGATCCCAGGACCACATGCTACCCATTAACTGAGAGCCATTAGGCTTGCTATCAATCACCATCATCCTATATGATTTAATAGTCTATCCAGTTGCCCCTATAAGTCAGTATCAGTAATCTCAATATTTTGCCATCTGAACTTGGTTTCTTAGGCTGCATATTGCTCCTGGAAATGGCTTAAAAATTCTTTCAGGCTGAGAGTGCTGACTTGGAGTTTGGACAACACACGTACCCCACATGCCAGGCAAACACCAGGCTGTTGTCTCCAGGAAGCCCAGGTGACTCCTCCTCCATCTGGGACAGATGACCTGGTTATCCAATCAGCAGCCCAAGGAAGGATGGATGGATGGGGTCTCATGTCTGTCCCCTCACTTCCTAGGACAGACGTTGGACCAGGTCACCTCTAGGCAGTATAAAAAGCACAGGGCCTAGTGACCCAGGCTGGCCTGAGGTCCAGGATGTAGCTCAGTCTCTCTAAGCTTCTATTTCCTTACTCTTAAAATGGGGCTAATAATAGTTCCTTCCTCTGAGTATACATGTGAGAATTGATGTTAGTCTATATGAAGGGCTCAGCAGTGTCTGGCACATAGTGAGGATTCAGTCTGTGTGAGCAATTATTGAATATTTCTGCAGACCTTTCTGTTTGAAAGATAGAAAAGACAGTCTCCATTTGAGTGGCAGGCTCCATCACCATTTGGTGAAGAAGTATCAGCCAGGGGCTGTGACACGTCCAGCAGCAGCCAAGCAGAGCTGCCAGCTCTGTCTCTCAGCAGAGCCCACTGGGAAGAGGTCAATTGTTAGGTGCGAACCCCTGATGCTTTTCTTATAGGTCAAAACTGTGTCAGTGGAAGCAGAAGGGGACCAAGAGAAAAGGCATGTGGTAAAGAGAACAATGGGCCTCTGAGGGGGTCTGGGTCCTAATCCCTGGAACTGGGATGTGTTTGTTTAGTGTGGCAAAAGGGATTTTGCAGATATAATTAAGCTATCCTGGGTGTTGAGGTAGAGAGATTTATCTGGCTGAGCTCAATGTAACCAGAAGGGTCCTTATAAGAAATAGGGAGGAGGGTGAGCGTCAGAGAAGGAGATGTGACGGCAGAAGACGGTCAGAGGCAGAGAGAGATCTAAAGGTATTGCTTGGCTGGCTCTGCAGATGGAAGAAGGGGCCACGAACCAAGGAACGAAAGTGGCTTCTTGAATTTGAAAAAGGCAAGGAAATCAAGTCTTTCTCAGAGCTTGCAGAGGATGCATAGCTCACCAACACCTGGATTTCTGCCCAGCAAAACCCATTTTGGACTTCTGACCTCCAGAACTATAGGATAGTAAATTTGTTATTGTTTTATGCTCCTCAGTTGAGGTCACTTGTTGCAGCAGCAACAGGAAACTAATGCATAAGACAATTCAAGATGCTGAACAGAAACGCAGGCTGAGAATGTTCACTTTGTGTTTTTTTTTTCAGTTTAAAAAAAATGTAATTAATTTTATTTTTGGCTGCACTAGGTCTTTGTCGCTGTGCGGGCTCCTCTCCAGTTGCAGTGTGCGGGCTTCTCAATGTGATAGCTTCTCTTGTGGTTCCTGGGCTTTACAGCACAGCCTCAGCAGTTGTGGTGCATGGGTTCCATTGCTCCGTGACACGTGGGATCTACCTGGATCAGGGATCAAACTGCAGTGGCAGGTGGATTCTTGTCTACCTACCACCAAGGAAGTTCTGTTCACTTCACGTTTAAATCAAGTGAATGAAACACTCTCAGAGAAAGTTCAGGTGAATGCTGAGGCATCCATCCTCTGACCAAGGCCCATTGACTCTGAAGTATGTGTCCATGAATTTTTTCCATGTTAACTAAGAGACAGAGGGCAGATATACAAGAAGAAGAGAGAAAGGGCTTTAAAAGGAAATGATCTGGAGTGATTGGCAGCAAAGCGAGGAGTTTTACCTGGTCTCCGGTGAGGCGGCACCTGCGGGCTGATGGCGTTGTTCCCCATGATAACGTACTCGTAGTGGACTCCTGGGTTAGGCTGCTGGTGTATCATCTGACAACACAGAGGTCAGTGTCACCGCACTGGTACCCAAGCACATCCCTTTCCGGCTGACCCTGGGCTCAGTGGTGTAAGCGGTGTTAACTATACATAAGTGGATTGATTCACATCTAATAATAATAGTGGGCCAGTGGCAGACTAAATGAAAGCTATTTTCAGATGGCTTTTTGCTATTTGCTTTTGAAGAATGAGGAACACAGTCTTTGAGAGATTGGGAAGAAAACTAGGCTGAAAGTCAAGACTTTATAAGTTCCAAATGGAAAGATGGGAGCAATGGTAGCGAAGCTTTCTGTTGGTTCCCCACCATCTTCTCCATGACTTAGATTTTGTGCACAGATCTCAAAATGTCCAAGAGACACTTAGGTTTACACCACAGAGACACCGTTTGAACACTAGGTGGCGAGACAGAGTCATGAGGAGGGGCCAGGCTTCGGCAGTGCCAGGCTTCGGCAGCGCCAGCAGCTCTTCTAGGTTCCTCTGAAGTCCTCTGCCTGGCCTGTGAGCCTGATTCAGGAAGGTCTGCCCCAACCCTCTCCCTTATGACTCTCTGGGTCCCATCCTCTCTCACCCATGGAAGAAAGCTCCAGAATCACAGAGAGATGGGGTGAGAAATACAGGTACGGAATAAGGAAAGTGTCTCCTGGGTCCTATTCTCTCAAGAAATCCATGATACAAGCTGCACAAGGCCGTGGAAGTCAATCACGGCACTGTGTGGGACAAGAATACAAAGCAAGCCAGTACACGGTGGCAGGCTAATTCCCTCCCTGTTGGCTTTGGAGCACCAAATCCTTTGTACCCATGGCTTTCCTGGTGGGAAGCAGGGTGGTGGGCTAAATAAAGCAGTTGAAGAGGAATCTGAAGTGAAAATATGAGCCAGGCAAGGACACAGGGTCGTGTTTTGATGTTTCCATCTCTACTGCTTTATAAAGGGGTTCTCCTGTTGACCGGCCGTGTCACCTGGAGCAAGTCCCTCAGTCTCATAGCCTCTGATTTCTTCATCTGGAGAGGCAGGAGGTTAGAATCACAGCTGATCTCTGAGGTCCTGTTAGCTAGGGGAGTTCTCTGAGTCACTCCTGCAAGGGTGGGTCCTGTTTGGTCCATAAGGATATCTGCTCTGTCCATTTATGCCATCAGCCCTTCCCCCTTCCCTACGTGTGAAACGGGGCTTCCTGTCTATAAATCACCCAGGGGAAGGCAGACATAAGAACCCCGGGGCCCCTCAGATCTAGGAACCACGTGGGGAGCAGAGAAGCCCTGAGGGACATGGTGGCGTGACCACAGGTCCGCGCGATCCATTCCTAATTCCCTCACTTCTCTTTTCACACAATCTGACACTCATTCTGGGCCTGGAAATCCTTCCCCACTCTTCTGTGCTTCTATGTGAATGTTCTGCCAGTGCAAACCTTGTCCCATTTATGAAATTATTATTGGCCACCACATCCCAGACCACCCACAGTCGGCCTTTAACAACCTGAGTTTTTACCCCTGATGCCATTTGAAACTTACCCAGAGTCCAACAACCACTGGACAGTCTATTAAAAAATATTCAGAATGAGTTATAACAAGGCTTCCTTTGTTGTTTCTAGTCCATGAGCCACTAGGCCCAAAGGGAATGAGCATGTAACTGTATAGTTGGACAAGTAATAGTTATAAAACTCAAACTCAGCAATTATCAGGTACACCAGTGTGACTCTGGAGATGGTGAAAGAATATATATCGATGGGTGAGCTCATTCCTTTTTATCAAAACTTTGATTTTGAGCTTTTATTTCCGGTCCCCTTTTATTTCCAGATCTTTTTTAAGAAGCTTGGATTCTAGTGGTTTCTTATAAAAATAAAGACCATTTATTTAAACTCTGGGGCAACTTAATACTTTTAGTTTCTTGTAAAAGAAATCAAAGTGCTGTCTTCTGGGAAGAAGGGAACTTCGAGTAAATCTCTGTATTGTTACTCCAAGCTTTACTGTGTCATGCGGAGGACCCTGGAGTTCTTGTTTCTTCACTTGCTTTAATCGAATTTGAAGAGGGCTGGGAACTGTGAGTGGTCTTGTCTTGCTTTAGGCATTTGCTTTCTTTTGCCATAAAAAGAAAACATGCCAAATTAGCATAGGAGGAAAGTGCCTGGAGGAGATCCAGTGCTCATGAAATAAAGGATATGTTTTGCCTCTGATTTGATTCAACAAGTAAAATTGGTTTTACTGGGTCAGTAAATGCTGAGGCATCTGGGAGTGTTTATGGTTTCTATGAGCTAGGTACATTTGGAGGTGAGTGGCAAAGATGCGCGCCAAGCGTGTAAGGGCACCCCAAAAGGCGCCACTCAAATGATCTTATTGAGCCAGGGCAATGTTTGTTGTTTAATTTTTCTAAGTGTGGTCCTGAGAAGCAAGAAGACACAAAGGCAGCAGTTCAAACTCACATAGACATCCAAGATCTCATTAGTGGGACCTTCGGCCAAAAAGGACTCTCCAGCAGTGCTCGAAATCTCATTTGGACGCTTGTATGTGAACATGGTCCCTCCGCCCTCGTATTTTCCAGGCCGGTCAATTGCCCAGTTCCCATTGATGATGGAACGGCCAGAACGACTTCGCAAGGCTGTTGAGAAAAATGAGACAGTTCTCAGGTGAGCCCAGGTGTGCGCAAGAAACTGACTGACCCCTGGTTGCTGGCTTATTCATTCATCCAGCTTGTTGCTTCAACCGCTATGTGCGGGGCACTGGCCTAGGCCTTGCAGGATGAGGCATCTAGATCACACTTTGGGCCCTCATCATTCCTTCAACTGACTTCAACCCCTTCTACCTCTTGGACTTAGTCTAGAAAGGAAGGGTGGGAGAGGTTAGGAGAGAAGGACGTGGAAAATGCGAGAAAGTAGAAACTTAGAGCTGGAAGACAAAAGGAAGGGGCAACAGAAGCTGTATTCTAATCCCATCATCTAAAGGTGAGAGGTTGCACACTGGCAGCTCATGAGCTGATTTCGGCTCACAAATGAGCTTAATTTGGCCATTGTAGTGTTTTTATTTTTAAAAAGCTGAACCCAGATTTAAGAATTGGGAGATTTCACATAAAAGGTTTAGAGTAAAACAAGAAGACGTGTTAACCTTGGTTCCACGTTCTGTCCCGGCAGCAATCACGGAGCTGGGAGGACCACCTCTGTTAGGCAGGCCCGCATGCTCTGCTGCCCTACTCCCCACCGCTCCTTAGTACCCCCCGGCACTGAAGCGAAGTCTCAGCTTATTACCCACTGACTCATGAATATAGGTTAGGTATCATGCTTGAATTATTTTTTCTTACTGAATAGAATTTTTCTGACAGTTCTTCCTACCTGTATGTCTACTAAAAGCGGCAAAACTAAAGATGGGCTAGGAGGGTCATATGATTTTCTACTACTTGGTCACCTCCACTCACGTATATTCCCTGACTTCTGTGGCCTTCTAAGGATGCGCGCCGTGAGCCTCTCCCACATACACTGTCAGAATGGACCTTCACAACACTGCTAAGCAGATGTGCAGCTTCATTTTTCAGAGCACGTCTGAGAGGGAACTTGTTCAAGTTCAGAGATGGGTGACAGAACTATGACTTGGAGTCCACACTCAGGAGGGAGGTAAGAAAGCAGAAGAGGGGCAAGGAGCAAGATTCTGTGGTTACTGAGAGAAGAAAGGACACATTTTCCCCCCTCACACATTTGGTACCTGGATACCACCCCTCTCCCCCAGGCCAAAAGAAAATTGGATTTAAAGGAGATCCTACTCTTCTTTTTAAAAAATATTTATTTACTTTTTTGACTGTGTTGGGTCTTAGCTGTGGCACACAAGATCTTCTGTTGTGGCATGTGGCTCAGGCTGACCCATGAAATGTGGGGTCTTTAGTTCCCTGCCCAGGGATCAAACCCACGTCCCCTGCATTGCAAGGCAGATTCTTATACACTGAAACACAAGGGAAGCCCCAGAGGAGACCTTGCTCTAAGTGACATGGTCAACAGTAGGCCTGTGGTGGCACTGGTTCTGTGTACTTTCAATTTACAGTTACTAAACTTAATATTTTTTACAATGTATTATGAAAAAACTTACACATGAACAAAAGGAGTGAGAAAGATACCATAAGCCTCCATGCACCCATCCCATCACCCAGCTTCAACAATGATCAACTCCTGCCTTAGCTTGCTTTGCTTTGCCAGTTCCAGACATTATCTTTACATTTTTCAGTGGTGCTGGTGGTTTAGTCACTAAGTTGTGTCCGACTCTTGCGACCCCATGGACTGTGACCTGCCAAGCTCTTCTGTCCATGAGATTCTCCAGGCAAGAATACTGGAAAGGGGTTGCCATTTCCTTCTCCAGAGACATTTTTTAGTAGATCTCACTAAAGTATAGAGACTCCTTGTTTCTTAAAGCCAGTTGTAGCAGTGTTTTCTTCGAAGAAGGCAATGGCACCCCACTCCAGTACTCTTGCCTGGAAAATCCCATGGATGGAGGAGACTGGTAGGCTGCAGTCCATGGGGTCGCTGAGGGTCGGACACGACTGAGCGACTTCACTTTCACTTTTCACTTTCTTGCATTGGAGAAGGAAATGGCAACCCACTCCAGTGTTCTTGCCTGGAGAATCCCAGGGACGAGGGAGCCTGGTGGGCTGCCGTCTATGGGGTCACACAGAGTCGGACACGACTGAAGTGACTTAGCAGCAGCAGCAGCAGCAGCAGCAGTGTTTTCTGCAATGGGCCTTCCCAGGCCTGCAGAGTCAGAAGCTGTTTGCAGGAGTGGAAGAACCCCCAAGGCTGAGGTGACCCGTGCCCTCCACCCCCCAAAGATGCTATCCCCGGCTGGCTAATAGCCATAGCTCCTGGGAGACCACAGCTGTGGAACATCGAATACCAAGTTAGAAAATCACTTCAGTTGACAAGGAAGAGTCAAGAGTTGAGACTGAGGATGAACAGGCTTGGGCTGTTTTCTCTCAAAACCATAGTTCTTGAGAGTGGTCCATACAGGGTCTCTGTGTTCTCATTTCCCATTCAGTTCTCAGTCATCTCCAGTCTGGCTCTTGTTCCCATGATTTCACTGAAACAATCCAAATGACTGTCACCAGGACCCCCATGTTGTCAAATCCAATGGGCGTTTCCGGCCTTCCTCTTCTCGGACGTCTTGGCAGCGTTTGGCACTGCTGGCTGCTCCATCCTATTTGAGGTCTTCTTTCTCTGGTTTCTGGGACACCTCACTCAACTGGCTTTCCTCCTGCTCTTGGGCTGTGCATCTGTCCTTTCTTTTTTCTCATCTTTTTCTACTTGGCCATTAAATGTCAGTGTTCCTTAAGGCTTCAGAGTAGACCTGATTTGGGTGTTGTACTTTCATGGGCAATTGCATCTATGCCCATGGCTTCAATTACTATATTCCAGTGACTTTGATATTTATGCCTCCAATTCAGTATTTTCCTCGGGTCCTAAGCTTGTGGGATTTTAGTTCCCTGACCAGGGATCAAACCTAGGCCTTCAGCAATGAGAGTGTGGAGTCCTAATCCCTGGGTCTCAGACCTGTCTATCTAATTATCTATTTGACAACATCCCTCAGATGTGTAGGTCTGAGCTCATTCTTGACCTCTTCCAGTATTTCTTTTTTAACTAAAGTATAGTTGATTTACAATGTTAAGTTAATTTCAGGTTTTACTGCATAATGATTCAGTATTTTTACAGAATATACTCCCTTGGTAACCACTAGTTTGTTTTCTATATCTGTGAGTCCATTTTTGTTTTGCATATGCATTCATTTATATTAGGGCTTCCCTGGTGGCTCAGAGGGTAAAGCGTCTGTCTGCAATGCAGGAGACCCAGGTTTGATCCCTGGGTTGGGAAGATCCCCTGGAGAAGGAAATGGCAGCCCATTCCAGTATCCTTCCCTGGAGAATCCCATGGATGGAGGAGCCTGGTAGGCTACAGTCCATGGGGTCATAAAGTTCGGACACAACTGAGCGACTGAACTGAACTGTTATCCATGGGGGCTTCCCTGGTGACTCAGCAGTAAAGAATCCGCTTGCCAATTCAGGAGACTTGGGTTTGATCCTTGAGTAGGTAAGATCCCCTGGAGAAGGAAATGGCAACCCATTCCAGTTTTCTTGCCTGGAAAATCCCATGGATAGAAGAGATTGGTGGGCTATAGTCCTTGGGTCACAAAAGAGTCAGACACAACTTAACGACTAAATAACTGTTATCTGTGGATTCTCACTAAGGGTTTAGATGAATTTTTAACCATAGACTAGCAAAACACTTAAAAAAAAAAAAGCAACATCAGATTTTTTGCAGACATAGTCCTAATACCATATGCCCAGAGGTTAGCTTCTGAGACAGGTCCAAAACTAGCCCCCCATCTGGCCTTACATATTGAAAACAGCTGCATCTACAATATCTGTACTGGTAAGCAGCTCCAGGGCTATTAATGGTGTCCAGAACTAACTCATGAAAAAGTGCAGGTGACTCACGGCTCTTGCTAGTGCGTGTGTTCACTGAGGTCAAGATTTGGCAAAGTCTGTTTGAAAGGCAACCTCACAACTATGTCAATAAGAGGAAATCTCCACTCTTGTTGGACATTTGGGTATTATTCTAGTTTATATGGTCAATGCTGGGCATATATTTTTGGCCTAAACTCTCTGTATCAACAATGCCCTTCTCCAAGTTTCATGTACAAATTGTTAATATATCCATGCCCTGCTTCTCATACACCTCATCCCACCATCTTAATGCCCACTGTTGATGACCCAAACACTGGCTCCATGATCAATTACAGCAACAGATCACTGTGATNCTGGGCATATATTTTTGGCCTAAACTCTCTGTATCAACAATGCCCTTCTCCAAGTTTCATGTACAAATTGTTAATATATCCATGCCCTGCTTCTCATACACCTCATCCCACCATCTTAATGCCCACTGTTGATGACCCAAACACTGGCTCCATGATCAATTACAGCAACAAATCACTGTGATCCTCTTACTAACAAGTTCCTCGAAGCTTCTTAGTATCTCAGTAATTCTTAGAAGCTATTATGGAAGCAGCACAACAAACGCAAGGGTAAAGAGATCGGACATCACCGGCACTGCTGCTCTGATAGAGCTGGAGGTCTGTGGTCCTGCCATTTCTGGTCTAGGAGCTTCCATAGAAGCCCACATATGGGCACCATCCCAAGTGAGTCTCAGAATATGTTACCCAAGCTAGATACCCTGAAAATGGAACACAATTACTCACTTCACAAGGACTACCTTGGAGGGGTCTGGCAATCGCATCTTTATTTTCACTAACCCCCAACTGAAACTTAGCATTCCTTCTATTATAAATATAGGCAACAGACCATAATAGTATTAGCAATACTGCAACTTTGTCACTGATAGAAGTCACTCATGTTCTCATATGACATTTAGATGTTACAAATATTTTGAAATATTGTTTAAAAACTCATCACTATTCTGGAATTAGAGTAATTATTAGAAAACCCTCCATGACACTACCTATTTTAATGTCAAATAAGCACATCACTATGTATATTACAAATTATTTTTATAAAATATTTTAATAATTTTAATTAAGTATAATTGGTTTCCTTTTTATTTTCCTGTATCTTATTTTATAGATTTAAAAACAGTATTCTGTGATGGTATCCATAGCCTGCCAAGGGAGTCCAAGGCACAAAAAAGTGAAGAACCTTTGGTCTAATAATTTATGGTTTTCAAAACACAAATGAACTCACAAAATATGAATGTCAATCCTATAGGGCAAGAAGGACACATACTGTCTTTATCGTACAAATGAGAAAATAGGTTCAGAGAGATTAAGTTGCTTGCTCACAGTCACAGACTATTAGGTTAAGTTCAGGATTTGAGCACTGATGCTCTTAATTCCACATTCATTGCAATGATGGCAATAATCATCAGAGTGTGGTCCTTGGACCAGCAGCATTTGGTAGCAAAAGGGCCAGTCTGGGGGTTGAAACCTATGTTCATTCCACCCTATTGTTGAAGCTTTTGTCACAATGCCCTTCTTTGAACATTTAGGATTCTAGGAACTGACTTTTCCCATGAGTTTCAAGTTACCAGTAATCAACCCTAGAGGACGCCTATTATCAAGTGACTTTACACACAAAGAGTAAACCATTAAAGGTTTGAATTGTGACTAACCCTTGGGGTGTGTACAACACAGTCCAATTCCACTCAATAAAAAATTAAATCAAGACACTGAGAAAACCCATGAGCTGTACTGTTAGATCCTTGCATGTACAATTTTTTCCCATACTGACACGGGATGTGTATTACAACAGAGAAGCAGTAGTTGCCAGGTAGATGATTAAGTTCTGATGCAGTTGTCGTTTCCTAAATACACATGGAATTGGTCTGATTAAATCATCACGGTTGAGTTAATTGCACTGGCAACTCAATTTATAGCTGTATTAAATTAAAAAAATAGGATGTAACTTGCATATAGTAAAATATTTAAATTACAGCTTGATGACTTTTTTGTATTTGTATTGTGCCTGTGTTACTGCTACCTGGATAAAGATGCAGAACATCCCAGCTCCTGCAGAAGGCTCCTTCCTGCCCTCTCAGAATCATTATCCCATCCTCACAAATCTTGGCGGTTGCCACTACTCTGCTTTCTAGAGTCATATTTTCCCTGGTTTTGAATTTCACATAAATGGAATAATATCATACATCCTCTTTCACATTGAACATCTTTTACTTAACTTGATGTCTATGAGATTCATCCACTTTATTGCGTTTATCAGGAGTTTCATTCTTTTTCACAGCAATTTACTATTGTATAAATATGCCACAAGGTGCTTTTCTATTATTGATTGACGTTTGGTGTATTTCCAGTTTTTGGCTCCTATGCGTAAAACTGCTGCAAATATTATGCTTTTGGTGGACATAAGTCCTTATCTCTATTGGGAATATACCCAGAAATAGAATTGCTGGATTATATTGTATAAATATGCCACAATGTGCTTTTCTATTATTGATTGATGTTTGGTGTATTTCCAGTTTTTGGCTCCTATGCGTAAAACTGCTGCAAATATTATGCTTTTGGTGGACATAAGTCCTTATCTCTATTGGGAATATACCCAGAAATAGAATTGCTGGATTATACATATATGCATGTTTAGTTGCAATAGGCACTATCAAACATTTTTCCAAGATGGCTGGACTAAATGCTGTCGGGAGCCAGAAAGGAGACATATAAATATGGGATGGGGGAAGGCAGCATAGAACCTTGTAGGGATGCATTTAAATTTGAGATAAAAGTGTGAAAAAGGGGTTATTTGTGTAGGTGTGGTGGATTCACTTTGCTGTACAGCAGAAGCTAACACAGTATTGTAAGGCAACTATACTCCAATAAAAATTAATTAAAAATTAATTTGAGATAAAAGCATGAATTAATGATTTTGAAATCATGTATATATAGGTGTATGTGCATATGCACAAAAATATATATGCATGCATGTGTATTTTCATTACATGTATGAATATATATTGTTAATGTTGTTTAGTTGCTAAATTGTGGCTGACTCTTTGCGACCCCATGGACTGTAGTCCACCAGGCTCCTCTGTCCATGGGATTTCCCAGGCAAGAATACTACAGTGGGTTGCCATTTCCTTCTCCAGGGGATCTTTCTGACCCAGGGATTTGAACCTGTGTCTCCTGCCTTGACAGGTGGATTACTTACCACTGAGCCCCCAGGGAAGCCTGCATGTATACATACACATGCGTAAATTTCCTAGCTCTGTCTGCTAAGAGGGCTAAGAACTGGAGACAACCCACCAGCAATAAGCATACCTTGCAAACTTAATCTTGTTCTCTTATACCACTCTCCATGAAAAGGTGTCTTTTTTTGGAGAAATGACTAGTACCAGGGATAGAGCAGGGTAGGTACAAGATAAGCCTGGAAGTAAGGAAGTGTTCACAAAACTGGGGACCTGTCACAAGGATACAGGAGTCACCTTGAAGGGCCTCCTACTAGCGACATCTGAGACTGTTTGAGCACCCAAATAAATATGGGAATGAATAAATAAATTATTGAAAAAAAGGAAATTCATGAGTTCATACCAATAATATATAGATAAATAAATATACAGAGGAGAAGGGAGGATTTCAAGGGCTGACTGGGAAATATGGAGAGAGTGATGGAGTTGGAAAATCATTTGCAGTTTGTTCATCAAGGTAAATATTGTATCAGCCAAAAATCATCAATCCATACCGACCCATGGGGAGAAATTCTGATATGGAGCCACGTATTCCAGTGGTCTTGTCAGCCCCTCAGACTGCCTATTAGTTGCAAGGAAGGAAGAGAAAGATAATTATCCAGTGAAGAAAGTGGGCAGCACTCTACTAGGTGATCAAAGTGAGCAGCACCAGTGAGAAAAGGTGGACACTGCGTGGGCCTCCTAATGCAGACCTGCAAAGAAAACACTATGCCCAACCCAGTGCTCAGCTGAGCGGGCAACAGCAGACAGCAAGGAATGTTTTATTTTTTTAAAGTGGAGGACTGATGCTCAAGCTGAAGCTCCAATACTTTGGCCACTTGATGCGAAGAACTGACTCATTGGAAAAGACCCTGATGCTGGGAAAGACTGAAGGCGGGAGGAGAAGGGGATGACAGAGGATGAGATGGTTGGATGGCATCACCATCATGACTCAATGAACATGAGTTTGAGCAAATTCCAGGACAGGGAAGTGAAGGACAGGGAAGCCTGGTGTGCTGCAGTTCACTGGGTCACAAAGAATCGGACTGGACTGAGTGACTGAATAACAACAACAAAACTGTATTTTAAAAAAAATGGAGAAAAGGGAACCCTCTTACACTGTTGGTGGGAATGCAAACTAGTACAGCCACTATGGAGAACAGTGTGGAGACTCCTTAAAAAACTGCAAACAGAATTGCCTTATGACCCAGCAATCCCACTGCTGGGCATACACACCGAGGAAACCAGAATTGAAAGAGACACATGTACCCCAATGTTCATTGCAGCACTGTTTATAATAGCCAGGACATGGAAACAACCTAGATGTCCATCAGCAGATGAATGGATAAGAAAGCTGTGGTACATATACACAATGGAGTATTACTCAGCCATTAAAAAGAATTCATTTGAATCAGTTCTAATGAGATGGATGAAACTGGAACCTATTATACAGAGTGAAGTAAGCCAGAAAGAAAAACACCAATACAGTATACTGACACATATATATGGAATTTAGAAAGATGGCAGTGATGACCCTGTATGTGAGACAGCAAAAGAGACACAAATGTATAGAAAGGACTTTTGGACTCTGTGGGAGAGGGAGAGGGTGGGATGATTTGGGAGAATGGCATTGAAACGTGTATACTATCATGTAAGAATGAAGCACAAGCCTATGTTCGATGCAGGATACAGGATGCTTGGGGCTGGTGCACGGGGATGATCCAGAGAGATGATGTGGGGTGGGAGGTGGGAGGGGGATTCGGGATTGGGAGCTAATGTACACCCATGGTGGATTCATGTCAATGTATGGCAAAACCAATACGGTATTGTAAAGTAAAATAAAGTAAAAATAAAATTAAAAAAAAGAAAACATCAAAAAAAAAAAAAAAGAAAAAAAATGTCAATATGACAAAAGACAAAGTCTGTGGAAACATTATAGATTAATTGAGGAGAGAGAGAAATGTCAAGGAATTGTATTACCTGACTTAGACTGGCTCCTGAACCAGAGGGAGGAAAGTGCTGGAACGACCTTATGAGATCAACTGACAAAGCTGGAGTAGGACGTTAAATTAAATACTTGTAAGCTTAGTGACAGTGTAAATGTGTGAGCTGCTGGCTGTCCAGTGCTTACATAAGAGAGTGAGTGTTTGCTAAGTATTTGCCCATTCTTAGTAAGCACTCAGGCTTCCCATGTGGTGCTAGTGGAAAAGAACCCGCCTGCCAATGCAGGTAGATGTAAGAGACACGGGTGCAATACCTGGGTGGGGAAGATCCTCTGGAGGAGGACACAGCAACCTACTCCAGCATTCTTGCCTGGAGAATCCCATGGATAGAGGGACCTGGTGGACTACGACCCATAGGGTCGCAAAGAGTTGGACACGACTGAAGAGACTTAGCATGAACGCACAATAAATACTCATTGAAAGTGGGATGTTTTTGGGTAAAAGGCCATGATGCACTTAACCTACCCTCAAATGGTTCAGAGGAAAAAAATAGAACTGATTCTGAATAAGAAAATACAAGAGTGCTTTGTAGTATTTTAACTTCTGCAACATCTTTTAAAATTAAACTTTTTATTTTGTATTGGCATATAGCCAATTAACAATTGTGATAGTTTCAGGTAAACAGCAAAGGGACTCAACCTCACATACACATATCCATTATCCCCCCTGCTATCCAAGCCGCCATATAACACTGAGCAACTTCTGCAATATTTTATGAATCCAAATTATTTCTAACATAAAGACTTGAAAAAACCCCACAAGTTGACTTCTCTCCCAAATACTCATGCCTGGGTTACATCTCCCCAGTGATTTGGATTTAATTGGTTGGGATATAGCCTCGGCAAGGAGAGATCTACAAGCTCCCAGTTGATGCTAATGTACAGCCAGGACTGGAATAGATAATGGAATTTCCAACGCAGAAGTAGGTGCCACTTCTTTGCGACTCTATGGGTCATAGCCCACCAGGTTTTCTGCATCCTGAACCACAAGTGTGTTGCTCCTCAATTACTCTCGTAAAACTTTGAATTAATTTTAGGAGATAATGTATGCAAATACATAATGTGATGTAGGAGAGACAGCATGTATAATCAAACAAGAAGTTCAGACGAAGCCCCAGTATTCTCTAATGGGCTTTGAACGTCTTCTGACAGGTATAAACCTGCTGCAGGGAAACCACGTGCACAGATCTCATAAAACATTGCTTGACAATATTGAGTTCTAATATTCACGAACATGGAACATTTCCTCAGTTTTAGTTCTTTTTTGACTCTGTTCACCAGAGTTTTGTAATTTTCCTCATATATCAATAGATCTTATACATATTTTGATAGATTAACCCCTGTTATGGTTTGAATATTTGTGTCCTCCCCCATCAAAAGCATATATTCAAATCCTTACCGCTAAGGTGATATACATTCAAAAAACAAAGATCACGGCATCCAATCCCATCATTTCATGGCAAATAGATGGGAAAACAATGGAAACAGTGACAGACTTTATTTTCCTGGGCTCCAAAATCACTGCAGATAGTGACTGCAGCCATGAAATTAAAAGACACTTGCTTCTTGGAAGAAAAGCTATGACAAACCTAGTCAGTATATTAAAAAGCAGAGACATTACTTTGCCCACAAAGGTCTGTCTAGTCAAAGCTATGGTTTATCCAGTAGTCATGTATGGATGTGAGACTTGGACCATAAAGAAGGCTGAGCACCAAAGGACTGATTCTTCTGAACTGTGGTGTTGGAGAGGACTCTTGAGAGTCCCTTGGACTGCAAGGAGATCAAACCAATCAATTCTAAAGGAAATCAATCCTGAATATGCATCAGAAGGCCTGAGGCTGAAGCTAAAGCTCCAATACTTTGGCCACCTGATGTGAAGAGCTGACTCATTAGAAAAGACCCTGATGCTGGGAAAGACTGAAGGCAGGAGGAGAAGGGGATGACAGAGAATGAGATAGTTGGATGGTATCACCGACTTGATGGACATGAGTTTGACCAAGCTCTGGGAGATGGTGAAGGACAGGGNGATGTGTATAAGAGACAGCATTAGAAAAGACCCTGATGCTGGGAAAGACTGAAGGCAGGAGGAGAAGGGGATGACAGAGAATGAGATAGTTGGATGGTATCACCGACTTGATGGACATGAGTTTGACCAAGCTCTGGGAGATGGTGAAGGACAGGGAAGCCTGGTATGCTGCAGTCCATGGGGTTGCAAAGAGTTGGACATGAATGAGTGACAGAACAACAAGGTGATATATTGGTGGCTCAGTGGTAAAGAATCTGCCTGGCAATAAAGGAAATGTGAGCTTGATTCTTGGGTTGGGAAGATCCCCTGGAGAAGGGAATGGCAACCCACTCCAATATTCTTGCCTGGAGAATCCCATGGACAGAGGAGCCTGGTGGGCTACAGTCCAGGGATTGCACAGAGTTGGACATGACTTAGCGACTGAGCACATAAAGGTGATGTATGAGAAGGCGGGGAATTTGAGAGGAGACTGGGTGATGAGGGCAGAGTCCTCATAAAAGTGTGTGTGTTCCCTTATAAAAGAGGCTCCAGAGACTGGTTTCTTGTCCTTCTGCAATGTGAGGACACAGTGAGAAATCTTCCTCCTGGAAGAGATCCTTCCCCAGAGCATGACCATGCTGACTCCTTGATCTTGGACTTCAGCCTCCAGAACTGTGAGAAGTAAATTTCCATTGATTATGAGCCAACATTCCTTCTACCCCACCAAAAATATTCTGTCATTGTGATGCTCCTGCAGAACTGCCAAAGACCAAAAGTGGTGCAAAGGAAGTTTTAGGATCAGAGTATGGAGAAGGTTCAGAGTGCAACTCTGATGCAACTTTGAAAGAAGTAACACCTCTGCATCAATATATGTTTTGGCTGGTTTCTATTATTAAGTTTATTTCCCTGATCTATATGTATATAAACCTGCTTTCCTTGCTAGAAGGTGAGTATTTTCAGGGCAGATACTGTGACATATACTTGTTGGCTCCACTGCTTAGCTCTTGCTTGGCACTCAATAAATGCTTATTGAAGTAAATTATGAGCTGTATTGTTTTGATCTATCTTATTTTAACCTTGGAGTTCAGATAAGAAACTTGGAAACTCCATAAATCCTGCTTTTATCTCGATGTTCCTGTTGAAGAATTCCAACCAATCTCAAAAACTCCATTTCTTCTGGTCAAAATGGTAAACACATGCAATGATGCCTAAAAATTCTTTTTTTTTTTTTTTTTTAAACAAACAAAAAAGCAACATGTCTCTTTGGGTAGATTCAGGTCCAACCTGATAAAATGTCCAGATTACGGTTTCTGTTAAACAAATACACACAGATATCACACAGTGATTTCTTTTAGCTCAGATTTGCGTTGAAAAGAATTGAACTTTGAGCTGCAAAGAATTGAACCTGTGTGATTTTCTACAACATGATGTAACAATTTGGACTGAAGATCGGAGTATCAAAGAAAGAAGGCTGGCTTTCTTTGGCACGGTACAATTACAGGCTGTGAGGGGTTTGAATAAAGGGAACTGCTAAGTCTGCTCTTATTTAATTGCTAAATTATGGCTAAGTATGCCTAAATCTCATTCTTATAATATTAACATTTGATGTATTTTGACTCCAAATTTCCTCTGAATGCTTACTAACTATAAAGAAAGTCTGTATGCTTTTAAGCCCCAAATAATGTTGTATGAAATAGATCTCATCTATGGTTTAAGTGGGGCTTCCCAAGTGGTACTAGTGGTAAAGAACCCACCTACCAATGCAGGAGACATAAGAGATGCAGGTTTGATTCCTCGGTTGGGAAGATCTCCTGGAGGAGGGCATGGCAACCCACTCCAGTATTCTTGCCTGGAGAATTCTATGGACAGAGGAGCTTGGTGGGCTAGAGTCCAAGGGGTCACAAAGAGTTGGACATGTCTGAAGGACTTAGCATGCAAGCATGGTATAACTGAGATGATAAACTGAGCAAAGAAGTATTGAGGGGTTATAAAGGTAAGACACAGCCCACGATCTTCGAAGCTTGGACACCTGCTAATATGATGTGTGTAGAGAGGCTAGTAAAATTTCCACGGGGTGCCGAGGAACACGGAGGGCTTGGAGTCTGAGCAGGAACTTGCAAGATGAGGAGCAGTTCACTAAGCAGAGGATAGGCGCAGGATTCACTGGGGAACAGAGGACATGGACAAAGGCAGAAGCCAGAAAAGGCCTGAGCATGGAGGGGTGGGGGGCAGGCTGGTGCCCTTAGAGGTGTCATGGGGTCCTGGGGGCTGGAGGAGAGGGGGAATGTCTGCAGAGTGAGAGGCCCTGGAGATGAGGTGGGAAGGGGCTGCTGAATAGGAAACCCCCAAGTTCATGAACGCCACAGTTCCTGGAGTGCCCACCATGCCTCACGGGCAGCCCTCAGCTCTGTCACTGCAGCCGCCTGGGGCCACCTCTCCTGTCTAGGCTGAACTATCTACTTCCCACGAGCAGGGGGGACCTGTTTGCCCTTTAAAACAGGGATCCCCAACCTCCAGGATCAAATGCCTGATGATCTGAGGTGGAGCTGATATAACAATAATAGAAACAAAATGCACAGTAAATGTGCCTGAATCATCCCCAGACCACCTGCCCCCACCCTTGTGAATGGAAATACTGTCTTCTATGAAACCATTCCCTGGTGCCATAAAGGCTGGGGACTGCTGCATTAGAAGGCATTCCAGTAGTCCAGTTTACGCTAATGAGCCTCATTATAGCTCAGTTCATTTAGAGATAAACTTGGTGTCTTCCTCACTCTAAAGGAGCTTGCTTTCCTAACCCCTCCTCCTTTTAGAAAAGAACTATTCTCCCATTACTCAGATTCAAGTTTTGGCAATCATCTTTGGTTTTTCCCTACTCTTCCCTCTCGCTTTCCCTTCCTGCCTACTCCCTAAGGCATTCAAGTTCTCTTTGTCTCACCTTTGGACCATGACAGAGGTCTGCACACGGATCTCCTGGCAAGCTACCCTAAGTTAATCTTCCTAAAATACCCCCTTCCTCCTGTCCCTTCCCTGCCTCTGAATTTCCACGCCTGAAGGATAAAGCCCTGATTGCCAATCAATGTCTTGTGTGATTTGACTCTGCCTTCAACCATCTCACACAGCCCCCTCGTCTTCAGTCAAGTATGGACAATGTCTATAATTTGTATCTGTGATTTAAAAAATTTCTGTGATTTTTTTCATAGGAGACGAGCTCTGTCTTATTCTGTATGTGCTAAAAGAACACTCAGTAGATATTGTTGAATAAAGCCAGTATCCCCCTCTCATCTTGAGGGTCCTGTTCAGGAGCTGTTACCTCCTGCTTCTAACCTCTTAACCCTAGTGGTGCTAGCAGTTATGAACCCACCTGCAGTGCAGGAGACATAATGAGACTTGGGTTCAATCCCTGGGTCGGGAAGATCACCTGGAGAAGGGCCTGGCAACCCACTTCAGTATTCTTGCCTGGAGGATCCCGTGGACTGAAGAGCCTAGTGGGCTACAGTCCATAGGGTCACAAAGGTCAGACAAGTGACTTAGCACATGCCCTGTTCTTCGAGGCTCAATCAACGACTGTCTTGATTGTTTAAATGCCGTGTCTAAGCTCCCAAGATTTTTTTTAACCTCAAGAGCAGAAAGTTGAATCAGACTCTTCAGCTCAGGCCACTTCTGCTGTACAAGGCCCACCTCTCTTATTTTATTTTCCTTTTCCCACAGGATTCTCTCTGACATTATTCCTTGCCTGTCCTAACCAGGATCTACACTAATGTGATACATATGTGTGTGTATAATACATGTAGATGTTACTATTTTTTCAACAACCTTGTTTTTAAGGTTCAAGCATAAGCTTGAATCCAATGAAAAGATGCAAGGTCTTGTGGGAAATTCCAAACAACCAATCTAATATCATTTTCACCACTTTCTCTCTTTTTTTCAGACACATGTGTTGATGTGTAGTTAATTTACAATGTTGTTGGACTTCCCTGGTGGTCCAGTGGTTATGACACTGTGCTTCCACTACAGGGGCATGGGTTTAATTCCTGGTTGGGGAAGTTCGTCATGGCACGTGATACAGACAAAAAAAAAAGAACTCAAAAAAACAAAAAAACTATGCTGTGCTGGTTTCAAGTGTACAGCAAAGTGATTCAGTTTCATATATATATATGTATATATATGTATTATATATACATATAGACACATTCTTTTCAGATTCTTCATTGGGGGAGAGATAAATTAGGAGTTTTTGATTAACCCATACACACTATGTTTTTGCTGAGGGTTCCAAGATGATGGTACTAATTCAATCCTTACTAGTGAATTGATAATGGCAGAAGTTAATCTAAGAAACATAGGATGTACTTAGATGCTAATGTAATAGAAAAGTTTTATTGCAGAGACACAAATGAACCCCAAACCTTTTGTTTTCTGAGTATGAGAACACTGAGCAATAAATACACATCAATTTCAAGGTCCTCTGAGAGCAAAGAAAGAGAGGAAAGAAATTTCTGTTTAATGACTTCGACTGTTGAGCTATGATTCTTGCTTGTGATACTTCTCTGAGACTGAACCACGTACGTCTTTGGAGTTACAAATATTATACAGCTACTGATGACAGCTTGTCCATCTACTAGGTGAATAGCTAGGAAAGATTTTCCTGTGATGATAATTTAAAAGATTTTTAGATGAAATCAAATAGATATTAACTAGGGAGCAAAATCACATTTGAAAATAAAACACAAAATTTCAAAGAAATTTGGACTTGCAGTAGAACAACTTTGGGCTACCTTCTTAGTGTCAGGAAGGATTTTTCCTGATAGAAAGTACTCCAGTAACAGTACTTTTCTTGGTACTGGAGGCTTAAAGGAAAGTCTAAGAAACACTGGTGAAGTGGATTTATCTCTAAACCATCTTGAGAATGTGAAAATAGCATTTAAATTTTCTCTAACACACATTGATCTTCTGCTAGGCTCCTCTACTTTATAATCTCAGTTTACTTAAAAAGAACGTTTTACAAAATGGAAAATGTCAAACATCTAGCATTAACAGTAAACAAAGCAGTATCATAAAGTCTCATGTACCTATCACCGAATAGGTACTTTAGGAATTCCAAAATAGAACTTGAGGAATTATCAACATTTGGCCATTCTTCATTATAACTTTCTGACTGCTGCTTCCTTGTCTTTCTTGCCTTTCAACACTTCTCTCAGAGGAGATAAGCTTGTTCTTTTCCTTGGAAGTATTCACTCACGTCAGATTTCAAGAATATAGCAGATTTATCTGTTTTTTTTTTTTACTTCTCTGATTTAATTCCCTTTCCAACTTGGGTTAAGGAATGTAAGGCGGTGCTCAGAATGGAATTAACCCCATGTGAGCACTGTTCCTGCACTTGGGGGTATTGAGCACCAAGTAATAATAGGGCCCAATTAGGGCAACACAGAGAGAGCTAGGGCCACGGTTCTCAAAGTGTGAGCCCTGAGCCAGCTGTAGCCGCACTTGAGAACTTGTTAGAAATGAAAACTCTCATCCCATCCCAGACCTCCTGAACTTGAACCCCTGGAAGCGGAACCCAGAAATGGGAGTGTTAACAAGCCCTCCCAGTGTTTCTATTGCACACTCAACTTTGATAACCACCACTCTAAAGGTTACGGCAACTTGAAACATGGACAGCGGCAAGGATCAGGAAGGTGACACCTAGCCTGTGTTCTCTGAACACTTGTGTGTGAGTGCACGTGCACACCCCCCCAGCTCACACAAAGACACTTGTATATAAGCATATTCTTACTCAAAAGAGCCTAAAACTTATTTCTGGGCTTCCCTGGTGGCTCAGATGGTAAAGAATCTGCCTGCAATGCAAGAGACCCAGGTTTGATCCCTGGCTCAGGAAGATCCCCTGGAGAAGGGAATGGCTACCCACTCCAACATTCTTGCCTGGAGAATCCCATGGACAGAGAAACCTGGAGGGCGACAGTCCATGGGGTCACAAGAGTTAGACATGACTGAGGGACTATCACTTTCAAAACATTTCTACCTGAAAAATGAATACAAGCTTGAGGAAGATATTAAACAAAAATTTCTGGGTAAAACTTAAGCTTCCTTGTTGCGATATTTCATCTATAAGTCATAGGCAGTGGACATCACCGAAGCTTACCTATTTTAGGTATTAACCCATCCATGAAACTCCCTCCACGCCTGCTGCAGTAATGAAGACAGTGGTGTAGCAAAAAGGATAAACACGTAGGTCCACCGAACAGAACAGTCTCAAAACAGACCCGCGTAACTATGGCCAGTTTTTGACCAAGTTGCAAAGGAATTCAATGGAGAAAAGGCAGTCTTTCAAATAAATTGCATATCTATCTACATTGGGAAAAAAATGAACATCCACCTATACTTCCCACTTTATACAAAAATTGAATCAAAATGGATGATAGAATTCCATGTGAAATGTGCATGCACGTGTGCCAGGTCATTTCAGTCATGTCCAACTCTTTGTGACCCTTTGGACTGTGGCCCACCAGGCTCCTCTGTCCATGGCGTTCTCCAGGTAGAAATACTACTGGAGTGAGTTGCCATGCCCTCCTCCAGGAGATCTTTCTGACCCAGGGATTGAACCCTTGTCTCTTAAGTCTCCTGTATTCGCAGGCAGGTTCTTTACCACTAGCACCACCTGGGACAACTTTTAGAAGAAACTTAGGATAAAACTTCTGTGCCCTTGGGTTAAGTGAAATGTTCTTAGATATTATACTCTAAACCAGATCCATAAAAGAAAACATCGATAAAGTGGACTTCATCAAAATTAAACACCTGCTCAATGAAAGACTGTATTATTCTATGTCTAGAATATACAAAGCACAATTGAAATTCAACAGAAATCCACTTAGAAATTGGGGGAAGGATTTGAACTTTACCAAAGAAATATACAGGCTGTACGCAAGCACATTGATTTCCTTAATTGCTTTTCTATTTTCAATTCCACTGATTTCTGCTCTTCTCTTGATTATTTCTCCCTTTTGCTTGCTTTGGGTTTCATTTCCTCTTCTTTTCCTAGTTTCTCAAGGTTTAAGATTAAGTTTTTGATTTAGAATCTTTCTTCTTTTCCAGTATAAGCATTTAATGCTATACATTTCCTCTTAGCACTGCTTTAGCTATATCCCACAAGTTTCAACATGTTGTATTTTCACTTTCATTCAGTTCAAAATACTAAGTTCCTGTAAGATTTTTGTCAGTTCATTTCCATGTATTTTTAAACTTCAAATATATGGGAAATTTCTGGATTTCTTTTGACTACTGATTTCTAGTTAAATACCCATTATGGCCAAGAAAAGCTATTTTATGTGATTATATTAAATCTGTTATGGTTTGTCTTATGGTTCAGAATATGGTTTATCTTGGTGCCTGTTCCACGTGCACTTGGAAAGAATGTGTCTTTCTGCTGCTGCTGGATGGAGTGTTGTGTAAATGTCAATTAGATCAAGAGTCTACTTGTTCTATTAATTATCTTGTTCTGTTAATTATCTTGAAAGGAACATGACAGTCTCCAATTATAATTGTGGATTTTTTTTAAATCTCTCTTTTCATTGCTATCAGTTTTAACTTTAAGTAATTTGTGACTTTGCTGTTTAGGTGTATTGCTGCTGCCGCTACCAAGTTGCTTCAGTTGTGTCTGACTCTGTGCGACCCCATAGATGGCAGCCCACCAGGCTCCCCCGTCCCTGGGATTCTCCAGGTAAGAACACTGGAGTGGGTTGCCATTTCCTTCTCCAATGCATGAAAGTGAAAAGTGAAAGTGAAGTCGCTCAGTCGTGTTCGACTCTTTGCGACCCCGTGGACTGCAGCCCACCAGGCTCCTCCATCCATGGGATTTTCCAGGCAAGAGTACTGGAGTGGGGTGCCATCGCCTTCTCCAGTTTAGTCTTACACATTTAAGACTACTATGTTTAATTGGTGAATTTCTTCTTCATTATTATGCAAGTTCCCTCTTTAGTAATTTTTCCTTGTTCCAAAGTCTACTTTGTGTAATAACATAGTCACTCCTGCTGTCTTTCGTTTACTCTTTCCATGGCAAATCTTTTTTGTTTTATCCTTTTAATTTTAATCTATTTTTTTTTCATTAAATTTAGAGTAGGTTTCTTACAGATAGCATATCATTAGGTCTTTAAAAAAAAAAACCCAACCAGACAATATCTATCTTTATTTGGTATTTTAGACCATCTATATTTATCATATAATTATTGATTAGATTTAGCTCTACCATTTTCTTAGTATTCTATTTGCCTCCTCTTTTTTGCTCCTCTGTTCTCCCTTTTCTTTCTTTAGGATTTGGATACTTTTTAGTACCCCATAAGTTCAGTTCAGTTCAGTTGCTCAGTCGTGTCTGACTCTTTGAGACCCCCAAGAATTGCAGCATGCCAGGCCTCCCTGTCCATCACCAATTCCTGGAGTTCACGCAAACTCATGTCCATCGAGTACCTCATATACTTTATCAATTGGCTTTTTGTTCATAGCTTTTGTATTATTTTTTAGGTGTTACAAAAGGATTATAATATACAAACCTCATTTGTCACAGTTTGCTAATGCTAAGTCGCTTCAGTCGTGTCCGACTCTGTGTGACCCCACAGATGGCAGCCCATTGGGCTCCGCCAGCCCTGGGATTCTCCAGGCAAGAACACTGGAGTGGGTTGCCATTTCCTTCTCCAATGCATGAAAGTGAAAAGTGAAAGTGAAGTCGCTCAGTCGTGTCTGACTCAGCGACCCCATGGACTGCAGCCTACCAGGCTCCTCCGTCCATGGAGTTTCCAGGCAAGAGTACTGGAGTGGGATGCCATTGCCTTCTCCGTTGTCACAGTTTAATTGAAGTTAATATTTACCACTTCAAATAAGATGTAAAGTCTTAAAAACATACAGGTCTTTTACTCTCCCCATTTATATTGTATTTGTCATATGTATTACATCTACATACAGTGAAATCCTCCCAAAGTTACTTTTGTTGTCAATAATCACACATAGTTCATATAACTTAAGAGGACATGACCTTGGCTCTTTTATAACTTCATGATAATCCCATGAGATATGTAGTAGGCATTATGAATTCTATTTTAGAGGAGAGAAAACTGATAAGTTTGGTGACTTGTCTGCATTCACATAGCTGGCTAATAGCAGAACCAGGAGTCAACTTATTTGTTCTCACTTCCTTTCTCTGCTACTAGGTCACCATATATGTAAGTTACAGCTTTAGTACCAAAAACTAGAATCTGTGGCACAGGAGGTGCCATCAAATTGTAAAAAGATACTGGAAATGAGAACATCTGGGTTCAAGACATGCTCTGCACATTGCAGGACATGAGGATAGAGCTCATTCAGGTAGAGCACTCCATATGTGACTGCAAAGCCTGGGGACTATCTGTAAATAATACATCACTGTGGATGGTGACTGCAGCCATGAAATATAAAGATGCTGCTCCTTGGAAGAAATCTAAGACAAACCTAGTCAGCATATTAAAAAGCAGAGACATCATTTTGCTGACAAAGGTCTGTAGAGTCAAAGCTATGGTTTTTCCAGGAGTCATGCCTGGATGTGAGAGTTGGACCATAAAGAAGGCTGAGCACCAAAGAATTGATGCTTTTGAACTGTGGTGTTGGAGAAGACTCTTGAAAATCCCTTGGACAGCAAGGAGATCCAACCAGTCAATCCTAAAGGAAATCAACCCTGAATATTCATTGGAAGAATTGATGCTGAAGTTGAAGCTCCAATACTTTGGCCACCTGATGCGAAGAGTCAATTCATTGGAAAAGACCCTGATGCTGGGAAAGACTGAAGGCAGGAGGAGAAGGGGGTCACAGATGATGAGATGATTGGATGGCATCATCAACTCAATGAACATGAGTTTGAGCAAGCTTCAGGAGGTAGTGAAGGATGGGGAAGTCCATGGGGTCACAAAGAGTTGGACATGATTTAATGATTGAACAACAGCATCAGTATTTAAGCATTCTTCCCATTGGAAGCACTATGGTGAGCTGGCAGAGGTGGCTTTTACATCCTATGTGTGGCACCAAGATAATGAGTGGAAATAGGCCTGGATCTAATTCTTTAGGCACTTGATCAGCCACAGACTGGCTGATGTTTTCACGTTTCCAACTAACAAATAAGTTTCCGTCCATGGACATTTATGTTGGCTCTTCTCCATTTGGAATTTTTGCTACTTCTATTCATCAGAAATAATCAGGATTCCAACTACAGATGGTTGAATACAAAATTCATTTCTGTGGAAATCCTATTTCCCTTTCCTTAAATTAGTGGTTTAAAAACTGTGTTCCTTGAAGTCCTAGAGATTTTCATACAGTTTCCAGATCTCCACGGTGTCCTCAAGGGGTCATCATAGAGAAAACAGTAGAATGGTCCTGGCATATGTATTGGGGGAAGGAAGCCACCTCTTTCTTTTTTTTGTTTATTTCAAATATTTTATTTGAACAGATAGTTCCATGGCACCATTAAAGAAATGTGAAAACCTCCACCTCAGAGCATTGACTCAGCCTCCAGGGTGGGTGGGAACTTGAGGTTTGTGGACTTCAGTCTAACCATCCATGGAAGACTTGAATTCATTACCACTACGTGACATCTGCTTGGGCAGATTCAATGGCAGGGAATGTCCACGTCTCTAGCAGTTCACTTCTTTGCTTAGTTCTGATGCCAATAGTCCTTTTGCAGGTCAGTGCTTCTCAAACATGACTGCCCATTAAAATCACCCGCATCTTTGGTATGTATGCATCTGTACATGCTCTGTCATGTTGGACTCTTTGTGACCCCATGGACTGTAGCCCACCAGGCTCCTCTGTCCATGGGATTCTCCATGGCAAGAATACTGGAGTGGGTTGCCATTTCCTCCTCCAGGGGATCTTCCTGATACCCTGGATTGAACCTGCATCTCCTGCATTGCAGGCAGATGATTTACCACTGAGCCACTGCATAAAGGTTTAAAAAATATTGATGCCTGAGCCCCACCCCTAAAGATTCTGATTTAATGGGTTTGGGGGTGCAGCCTGGGTCATGCGCGATTTCAAAGCTTCCTAAGTGATTCTAATTTGTAGCCAAGTTTGGAGACCTTATAGTCTTAGATGAGCTGAAATCTTAGAAGTGTCACGTGGTACTCTTACTCGTCCTGTGGAAGACACGGGTAACAATTTGAACCTGTCTTCCACATAAGAACCTATATAAAATCCAAAGAGAGCTTTCACTTTCCTCCTAGAGTTTTCCTATGCCAATTAAAATCCCAGGCTTCCTGGATGTCTCCTCCTGCAACATGCTATCTGGTTGGTCTGTATTTTTTTTTTTTTTTCAATTTTATTTGTTTATTTTTGGCTGTGCTGAGTCTTTGTTGCTGCTCCGGCTTTTCTCTAGTCATGGCGAGTGGGGCTACTCTCTAGTTTTAGTCTGTGGTCTCATCATTCCGGTGGCTTCTTGTTGTGGAGCACGGGCTCTAGGCCACTTGGGCTTCAGTAATTGTGACTCATGGGCTCAGTTGTTGTGGCTCTCAGGCTCTAGAGCACAGGGTCAATAGCTGTGGTGCATAGACTTAGTTGCTCTGCAGCATGTGGGACCTTCCTGGACCAGGGATTGATCCCATGTCTTCTGCATGGGCAGGTGAATTCTTTGCCATGGAGCCACCAGGGAAGCCCTAATCTGTATTTCCCTTAAAGTGAGGTGTCTTCCCAGAGTGCATCATACTAGAATGGATGTAATGATTCCACAGGAGAGCAGAAAGAGGACATCTCTGCTTCTCCACACTCGACTCTGATTCCTGCAGTTTCTACGAAGCACATGGTTGATTTCACGAAGAGCTTTTTTCAAACAGGTGCTGCTGCTTAACTCCTTTCCCCACCTTGTGTTTGGACACCAATTATGAATTACTGGCTAAGGCCCAATGACAACCAGAAGACCGAATCAGCACAGCCTGGAGACAATTCATTCTTCCATCTCTGTAGTCTTTTACAGTCTGCAAAGTAAATTCACACACCTTATTTCAATTACTCCTTCCCCTCAGCTGTTCTGATTCCAATTCCATTATTCAGGTGAGGAAGCTGGTTTTAAAACAAAGGAGAATTGTGCCCCAAACCACGAGGTTAGTAAGCAGCAGAATTGGGTGTGTAACCTCAGGCCCCTGTTTCGCTCTTTAGATCCCTACACTGTGTCACACTACCTCCCACATAACTGTACGTCCACGGCAGGCTGGGGACAGGACCTCACGGAATACAGACCTCTGGTTATTGCCGCTGCTCCCTGTGGCCATGTTCCAGGGCCACCCAAGCTCTCTGCACCATGTGTGTGCAGCACTGTAACCACAGGACGGGGGGCTCTGCCGCAGTGTTGAGAAAATAAGGCCAGGTTTCGGGCCACGATACATGCCCTTCCCTCTGAATGCTGACAGAAAGCATGTGGTTACTTTAAAGCCTCCTTGGAGAAAACCCGCCATGTGCACAGCTGAACCAAAACACAAAACCCGGGTCAGAGAGTAGCAACTTATTCGGAAAAAATTCATAATCCATTTCAAGACGGAGCCCTGCATGCACACACATGGAGTGCCTTATGACGGAGCCCTGCATGCACACACATGGAGTGCCTTATTCTCCTTTGGTTCCCGCCTTGTGTATGCTGAGTTGTGTCCGACTCATTTGCGACCCCAGGGACCATAGCCCGCCAGGCTCCTCTGTTCATTCTGGGATTCTCCAAGCAAGAATACTGGAGTGGGTCGCCACGCCCCCCTCCAGGGGATCTTCCCAACCGAGAGACTGAACCCGCGTCTCCTGCACTGCAGGCAGATTCTTTACCCACTGAGCTACCTGGGAAGCCCTGTGTTTGCTCTAGGACTCAAATATTCTCTTCTAACAACTGACACATTAATTATAGATCCTTTCAGTTTCCAACTCAGCTCTGATCCCGGACTTTGGTTTTCTGGTTGCACATTTGGAATATTCTCGGGACTTCCTGATTTCAAACTCCCATGGCTGACCTTACTATGGGTCTTCATTCCCCCTACTGCACTGACTGAATTAAAGGTAGCACGACATCCATTGTCTGGGCAGTGGGCTCGGTCTGTCCTGGGTGCAGGGAATAAGGAGGTGCTTTGTAGAGGATTTAAAAACAGTAATAAAAGTGTCTAGTAGTGGATGTTTTTTATTATCACCATGAGAAATACTCCTCCCCTTTCTCTCCTCCCCAGCCTTGGTAACATTCAGTCACAAAGGTCCATCCCAAACTCCATAGCCCTGGGCTCCATTTCTACCCTGTCAGACAGAATGGAAGTCACATTAACCAGGCTTGGTAGGGCTTCCAAAGAACTTGCCGAACAGCTTAGACAGAACTCTGTTAGAACAACAGACCGCTAGGAGGTAGTGCAGCTTCTATGGCCGGCCAGAAAACCAGAGAAAACTGGATTTAAAAATTCTCTAAGACCATGCCCTCACACGATGCCGTGGTTATTCCCAAGCACTGAAGAGTATCACGCAGGAAAAAGAGGACATGAAATTGTTTTTATTTGAAAGGCATTTGTTTGCGAAAATGATGCTTTCTCCAAGCAAAATGTTAGCTTGCCTGGTTAGAAGTTAATTACAGTATTTATTGCTTAAAGCTAGCCTGGAATTTTGGCTTGAATTCTTACGAGCCTGTGATTCTGGGGAAAAATTACCTATTCAACCCAAGGCCAGTGAGCTAAAGGTTGATCTGATAATTGCCTATTTCAAAAGGACCCATGAGATAAGAAATAAGTCCCCAAGGGAGCAAAAAACCAAACTGAGGTTTTAAATCCAGGAACATTATCGTGGAGGTACAGGAATGTTTGTTACTCAGATTAGAGCTAAATGAGGAAATGACTTAAAAGGATCAAGTGGTTAGTTGCTTTGATTTTCAAATTAATAATGCGCTTGTTCCTTTGATATCTTCCATACTCACATGTTGGTTTAATTAAAATATTTGGAAGTTGAAGTCCAGAGCAAGCAGAGAAATCATGCATTTGATATGCGGCTTAACGGACTTCAGGTTTATCTTCCTAACCTGTCTCCAAAGCAAACATTATCCTTGTTGGTCGATTTCCTTTCGCCCCATCTTTGGGAGTGGGTACCACCAGCTGACTTGTTTGGGCCTCTGGACATCATGACTGTGTTTTCCAGCTGTCCTCTTCTTGGTGCTTATTTGACCTTGACCTTTGATTTTCTTCCAAGTTGAGCCTCAGCCCTTTGGTTTTCTTCTTTCTGCATGACTGTCTCCAACCGTAGGGCTTCAGTGCTCACCCCAGGCTGGCTCACCCCCACCTCAGCTCAAAGATTTCCATTCCAGCTGTTAACAGGCTCTGTCTTTGACCTTAATCCTTCCTGCCTCCTTGAAGATCACCCTCCAGCAAGCATTCCTTCTCCCTGCCTACTCTTATCTCCCTCACTCTCTGCCAGCTCCTCCCCATCTTCCAAGAAATATGTTTAAGGCTACCCTAGCTTTCAGGAAGAAAAGAAATACCACATCTTGCCTCGGCCCTGGCACCGCTTACTCTCCCTCCTCCTCTTCACTGTCAAACTTCCTAAACGACATTTACTCTGGCTGCCTTGCACCTGCAAAGGTCAGGATTAACATTCTCGTTGCTGGATCCAGCTGCCTCTCCGCCCAGGCCTCATGTCTATGGCATGTTAACTCTTTCTGCTGGGATGCAGACGGCTCCCTGGTGATCTCGCTCATCCCTCACCTCCTCTGTACCGCATCCCCTGCCTCTGGCCTATCTCTGACCGCACGTCTGGTCCTCTTCTGCCGCCTCCTCCTCTCCAAAGGGATCTGAGGCTGCAGTCTGTGGTTGTCTTTTATTTCTCCTCCATTCTATCACCTCCTCCCCGCCCCTGCAACCCAAATCCAGTCCTCCATTTTGAAGAGACAACTCCCAGTTTATATCTTTGGTCCTGAACTCCATCCCCAGGTTCCCAAGGCCTGCTTGAACTTTACTCTATACCTTTCAAAAATGGCTCCCCCAACAAGTCCAACGTGTCTCAAAGCAAACACTCCGTGATCGCTCCCAGTCCTGCTTCGCCTAGTTTGCTGGCCCAGGTGTCCCGCCGTTCACTGGGCTGGAAACCTCCCCTTTTTCCCAGCTCTTTCTTTACTCCTGGTGTATAATCAGTTACAAAATCCTATTTTCCAAGCAAACTGTGATCCCCATTTCGCCATATTCGGTCAGAGCTTCCACCCCTCCAGGCCCTGGCCCACCCTGTGTGCTGGGTCCGGAGGGCCTGCCTTGTGAGGAGGGTGCTGTGTGGACAGGCGCTGCATTGAGCGAACAGTTCGTCCGCTGCTCCTTACCCAGTCTGGGTCTGTTTCCTCATACACACAGGAAGGGCTTCGACAGGCAGTCTCTAAAGCTCTTGATTCTCTGGAGGCACTTCCTCACCATGTCTGCACGCCCACAGCCTGCTTTTCCTGCAAGAGTCACGGGAGCTGCTGACTAGATTTCCCCCGACTCCCTCCTCTGCTGCCCCCAAACTAGGAGTAAAGCCTTCTCCTCCAGATTTCTGTATCACTCTATGTATTTCTTTTAGAAATTTATCACTGATCACTTCTTATCTTCCCCATTAGATTAAGTGGCCACACACTCTCAGAGGGAAAAGCCCATGTCTGGTTCTTTTTCTTCTTTACACCCTCCTGTGTATAGTGGGCAACCGTGAAATAGGGTTTCCAAGGTGGCAAGTGGTAAAAGAATCCACCTGCTAATGCAGGAGATACAGGAGACACAGGTTCAGTTCCTGGGTTGGGAAGATCCTCTGGAGGAGGGCATGGCAATTCACTCCAGTATTCTTGCCTGGAGGATCCCACGGACAGAAGAGCCTGGCAGGATGCGGTCCATAGAGTCTCAAAGAGTCAGCCATGACTGAAGTGACTTAGCACTCACTTCAGAGAGAGCATAGAGCCCCTGAGGCCCTGTGCGTGGTGCTACTTAATATCGAGATGAAATCTGTCCCCTTTCTTTGCCACATGCTTCAGGTTACAACCACTCAGAGGTTCTCTCCCCTTGTTGACTCAGACCACTACCCAGGAATCACTGAGTGAGCTGTCAGAGGCCGATGGATAGCTGAGTAAATGACACAAGCTAAGAAATACAAAAAACAAAATGGCTGTCTGAAGAGGCCTTACAAATAGCTGAGAAAAGAAGAGAAGCTAAAGGCAAAGGAGAAAACGTAAGATATATCCATCTGAATGCAGAGTTCCAAAGAATAGCAAGGAGAGATAAGACAGCCTCCCTCAGTGATCAATGCAAAGAAATAGAAGAAAATAGAATGGGAAAGACTAGAGATCTCTTCAAGAAAATTAGAGATACCAAGGGAACATTTTGTGCAAAGATGGGCACAATAAAGGACAGAAATGTTATGGACCTAACAGAAGCAGAGGATATTAACAAGAGGTGGCAAGAATAGACAGAAGAACTATACAAAAAAGATCTTCATGACCTAGGTAACTCACCTACAGCCAGACATCCTGGAATGTGATGTCAAATGTGCCTTAGGAAGCATCACTATGAACAAAGCTAGTGGGTGTTGGAATTCCAGCTGAGCTATTTCAAATCCTAAAAGATGATGCTGTGAAAGTGCTGCACTCAATATGCCAGCAAATTTGGAAAACTCAGCAGTGGACCTAGGACTGGAAGAGGCCAGTTTTCATTCCAACTCCAAAGAAAGGCAATGCCAAAGAATGTTCAAATAACCACACAATTTCACTCACTTCACAAGCTAGCAAGCTAATGCTCAAAATCCTTCGAGCTAGGCTTCAGCAATATGTGAACCAAGAAATTCCGGATGTACAAGCTGTATTTAGAAAAGGCAGAGAAACCAGAGATCAAATTGCCAACATCCACTGGATCATAGAAAAAGCAAGAGAATTCCAGAAAAACATCTACTTCTGTTTCATGGACTATGCTAAAAGCCTTTAACTGTGTGAATCACAACAAACTGGAAAATTCTTAAAGAGATGGAAATACCAGACCACCTCACCTGTCTCCTGAGAAACCTGTGTGGAGGTCAAGAAGCAACAGTTAGAACCGGACATGGAACAACGGACTACTTGCAAATTGGGAAAGGAGTACGTCAAGGCTGTATATTGTCACCCTACTTATTCAACTAATATTCAGAGTACATCATGTGAAATGCTGGACTGGATAAAGCATGGGCTGGAATAAAGACTGCCAGGAGAAATATTAATAACCTCAGATATGCAGATGACACTACCCTTATGGCAGAAAGTAAAGAACTAAAGAGCTTCTTGATGAAAGTGAAAGAGGAGAGTGAAAGCGCTGGCTTAAAACTCAACATTTAAAAAACTAAGACCATGGCACCTGGTCCTAGCACTTCATGGCAAATAGATGGGGAAACAATGGAAACAGTGACAGACTTTATTTTCTTGGGCTCCAAAATCACTGCAGATGGTGACTGCAGCCATGAAATTAAAAGACACTTGCTCCTTGGAAGGAAAACTATGACCAACCTAGACAGCATATTAAATAGCAGCTGACAAAGGTCTGTCTAGTCAAAGCTCTGGTTTTTCCAGTAGTCATGTATGGATGTGAGAGTTGGACCAGAAAGAAAGCTGAGTGCTGAAGAATTGATGTTTTTGAACTGTGGTGTTGGAGAAGATTCTTGAGAGTCCCTTGGACTGGAAGGAGATCAAACCAGTCAATCCTAAAAGAAATCAGTCCTGAATATTCATTGGAAGGACAGATGCTGACGCTGAAGCCAATACTTTGGCCCCTGATGTGAAGAACTGACGCATTAGAAAAGATCCTGATGCTGGGAAAGACTGAAGGCAGGAGGAGAAGGGGACGACAGAGAATGAGATGGTTGGGTGGCATCACTGGCTCTATGGACATGAGTTTGAGTAAACTCTGGGAGTTGGTGGGTGACAGGGAAGCCTGGCATGCTGCAGTCCGAGGGCTCGCAAAGAGTCGGACATGACTGAGTGACTGAACTGAACTGAATGGAAATATATTCAATCTCCTTTGTAATCTACACAAATTTAAATAAGAAAGCTATATATATTTTTTTCTTACACAGAATTAAATGAGCCTCTAAATGCAGGGTCTTAAATCTAAAACAGTTTGTGAATGCTATTTTCCTGGATTGATTCCTTGTCCCTAAAATATTAGGATTGAACAAAAAGATCTCCAAGGTCCCTTTATGTGAACAATTCTCTTAAAAGATTAATTAGAATAATGAATTTGAAATGGTGAAATGAATCAATAAGAGTTTAAATATGATGGCCAGCTCCAGGGACTTGGTGGTGGCCTCTCCTGGGTCCTGTTGCAACACCCTAGGCTGCAGTTATGGTGGTGTTGGGAGGCCTTCCGTGAGGCAATACCTCCAGTGAAGCCTTCCGAGCAGCAGGTAGAGCAGATGGGAGAGTTTGACCCTGGGGGGAAGGCATGGAATGATTTGTAGACAGCTGAGTTTTTGAAGACTGTTGATTGGTTGGTTCGGGGCTTCCCTGGTGGCTCAGTGGTAAAGAATCCGCCTGCCTTGTAGGCGATGCAGGAGTCGTGGGTTCGATCCCCTGGGGGTGGAAATGGCAACCGACTCCAGTATCCTTGCTTGGGAAACCCCACAGACAGAGGAGCCTGGTGGGCTACAGTCAGCGGGTTGCAAAGAGTCGGACATGACTGAGCATGGATGCACGTGTGATCGGTGGGTTTAGAACAACTCTAACTGACAGAGAGGAGGCCTGACAGTGTGCATCTGGTTGAAGGTGCTTTTCAGAGTTGACTGTACAGTGGTGTTTCCTCTGAGAGTCTTAATTTTCCATATGTTTTCCATCAGAACAATTTGAACTTTTTTTGAGTATCACAGAAGTTATTCACGATCATTAAAAAATTAAAAGTCCTAAAAGTAAGGAGTGGAAGCTCTCACTTCCCCCGCCATTAGCCCCAGTTTCACTTCACTCCATAAGGATAACCATTTTTAACAATTTGGTGTATATCCTTCCAGACCTTTCTGTGCATGTGCAGAGACAGACATATATAAAATTATATATAATTTCCTTCGGGGCATTTTAAAATACAAAGTGGAACCCTATTATAAACTTTTTTTTTTTTTTTT
>SJYT01025289.1:0-12595 GCA_006410635.1 Cephalophus harveyi | reverse complement strand
AAAGAAGGCTGAGCACCAAAGAATTGATGCTTTTGAACTGTGGTGTTGGAGAAGACTCTTGAAAATCCCTTGGACAGCAAGGAGATCCAACCAGTCAATCCTAAAGGAAATCAACCCTGAATATTCATTGGAAGAATTGATGCTGAAGTTGAAGCTCCAATACTTTGGCCACCTGATGCGAAGAGTCAATTCATTGGAAAAGACCCTGATGCTGGGAAAGACTGAAGGCAGGAGGAGAAGGGGGTCACAGATGATGAGATGATTGGATGGCATCATCAACTCAATGAACATGAGTTTGAGCAAGCTTCAGGAGGTAGTGAAGGATGGGGAAGTCCATGGGGTCACAAAGAGTTGGACATGATTTAATGATTGAACAACAGCATCAGTATTTAAGCATTCTTCCCATTGGAAGCACTATGGTGAGCTGGCAGAGGTGGCTTTTACATCCTATGTGTGGCACCAAGATAATGAGTGGAAATAGGCCTGGATCTAATTCTTTAGGCACTTGATCAGCCACAGACTGGCTGATGTTTTCACGTTTCCAACTAACAAATAAGTTTCCGTCCATGGACATTTATGTTGGCTCTTCTCCATTTGGAATTTTTGCTACTTCTATTCATCAGAAATAATCAGGATTCCAACTACAGATGGTTGAATACAAAATTCATTTCTGTGGAAATCCTATTTCCCTTTCCTTAAATTAGTGGTTTAAAAACTGTGTTCCCTGAAGTCCTAGAGATTTTCATACAGTTTCCAGATCTCCACGGTGTCCTCAAGGGGTCATCATAGAGAAAACAGTAGAATGGTCCTGGCATATGTATTGGGGGAAGGAAGCCACCTCTTTCTTTTTTTTGTTTATTTCAAATATTTTATTTGAACAGATAGTTCCATGGCACCATTAAAGAAATGTGAAAACCTCCACCTCAGAGCATTGACTCAGCCTCCAGGGTGGGTGGGAACTTGAGGTTTGTGGACTTCAGTCTAACCATCCATGGAAGACTTGAATTCATTACCACTACGTGACATCTGCTTGGGCAGATTCAATGGCAGGGAATGTCCACGTCTCTAGCAGTTCACTTCTTTGCTTAGTTCTGATGCCAATAGTCCTTTTGCAGGTCAGTGCTTCTCAAACATGACTGCCCATTAAAATCACCCGCATCTTTGGTATGTATGCATCTGTACATGCTCTGTCATGTTGGACTCTTTGTGACCCCATGGACTGTAGCCCACCAGGCTCCTCTGTCCATGGGATTCTCCATGGCAAGAATACTGGAGTGGGTTGCCATTTCCTCCTCCAGGGGATCTTCCTGATACCCTGGATTGAACCTGCATCTCCTGCATTGCAGGCAGATGATTTACCACTGAGCCACTGCATAAAGGTTTAAAAAATATTGATGCCTGAGCCCCACCCCTAAAGATTCTGATTTAATGGGTTTGGGGGTGCAGCCTGGGTCATGCGCGATTTCAAAGCTTCCTAAGTGATTCTAATTTGTAGCCAAGTTTGGAGACCTTATAGTCTTAGATGAGCTGAAATCTTAGAAGTGTCACGTGGTACTCTTACTCGTCCTGTGGAAGACACGGGTAACAATTTGAACCTGTCTTCCACATAAGAACCTATATAAAATCCAAAGAGAGCTTTCACTTTCCTCCTAGAGTTTTCCTATGCCAATTAAAATCCCAGGCTTCCTGGATGTCTCCTCCTGCAACATGCTATCTGGTTGGTCTGTATTTTTTTTTTTTTTTCAATTTTATTTGTTTATTTTTGGCTGTGCTGAGTCTTTGTTGCTGCTCCGGCTTTTCTCTAGTCATGGCGAGTGGGGCTACTCTCTAGTTTTAGTCTGTGGTCTCATCATTCCGGTGGCTTCTTGTTGTGGAGCACGGGCTCTAGGCCACTTGGGCTTCAGTAATTGTGACTCATGGGCTCAGTTGTTGTGGCTCTCAGGCTCTAGAGCACAGGGTCAATAGCTGTGGTGCATAGACTTAGTTGCTCTGCAGCATGTGGGACCTTCCTGGACCAGGGATTGATCCCATGTCTTCTGCATGGGCAGGTGAATTCTTTGCCATGGAGCCACCAGGGAAGCCCTAATCTGTATTTCCCTTAAAGTGAGGTGTCTTCCCAGAGTGCATCATACTAGAATGGATGTAATGATTCCACAGGAGAGCAGAAAGAGGACATCTCTGCTTCTCCACACTCGACTCTTGATTCCTGCAGTTTCTACGAAGCACATGGTTGATTTCATGAAGAGCTTTTTTCAAACAGGTGCTGCTGCTTAACTCCTTTCCCCACCTTGTGTTTGGACACCAATTATGAATTACTGGCTAAGGCCCAATGACAACCAGAAGACCGAATCAGCACAGCCTGGAGACAATTCATTCTTCCATCTCTGTAGTCTTTTACAGTCTGCAAAGTAAATTCACACACCTTATTTCAATTACTCCTTCCCCTCAGCTGTTCTGATTCCAATTCCATTATTCAGGTGAGGAAGCTGGTTTTAAAACAAAGGAGAATTGTGCCCCAAACCACGAGGTTAGTAAGCAGCAGAATTGGGTGTGTAACCTCAGGCCCCTGTTTCGCTCTTTAGATCCCTACACTGTGTCACACTACCTCCCACATAACTGTACGTCCACGGCAGGCTGGGGACAGGACCTCACGGAATACAGACCTCTGGTTATTGCCGCTGCTCCCTGTGGCCATGTTCCAGGGCCACCCAAGCTCTCTGCACCATGTGTGTGCAGCACTGTAACCACAGGACGGGGGGCTCTGCCGCAGTGTTGAGAAAATAAGGCCAGGTTTCGGGCCACGATACATGCCCTTCCCTCTGAATGCTGACAGAAAGCATGTGGTTACTTTAAAGCCTCCTTGGAGAAAACCCGCCATGTGCACAGCTGAACCAAAACACAAAACCCGGGTCAGAGAGTAGCAACTTATTCGGAAAAAATTCATAATCCATTTCAAGACGGAGCCCTGCATGCACACACATGGAGTGCCTTATGACGGAGCCCTGCATGCACACACATGGAGTGCCTTATTCTCCTTTGGTTCCCGCCTTGTGTATGCTGAGTTGTGTCCGACTCATTTGCGACCCCAGGGACCATAGCCCGCCAGGCTCCTCTGTTCATTCTGGGATTCTCCAAGCAAGAATACTGGAGTGGGTCGCCACGCCCCCCTCCAGGGGATCTTCCCAACCGAGAGACTGAACCCGCGTCTCCTGCACTGCAGGCAGATTCTTTACCCACTGAGCTACCTGGGAAGCCCTGTGTTTGCTCTAGGACTCAAATATTCTCTTCTAACAACTGACACATTAATTATAGATCCTTTCAGTTTCCAACTCAGCTCTGATCCCGGACTTTGGTTTTCTGGTTGCACATTTGGAATATTCTCGGGACTTCCTGATTTCAAACTCCCATGGCTGACCTTACTATGGGTCTTCATTCCCCCTACTGCACTGACTGAATTAAAGGTAGCACGACATCCATTGTCTGGGCAGTGGGCTCGGTCTGTCCTGGGTGCAGGGAATAAGGAGGTGCTTTGTAGAGGATTTAAAAACAGTAATAAAAGTGTCTAGTAGTGGATGTTTTTTATTATCACCATGAGAAATACTCCTCCCCTTTCTCTCCTCCCCAGCCTTGGTAACATTCAGTCACAAAGGTCCATCCCAAACTCCATAGCCCTGGGCTCCATTTCTACCCTGTCAGACAGAATGGAAGTCACATTAACCAGGCTTGGTAGGGCTTCCAAAGAACTTGCCGAACAGCTTAGACAGAACTCTGTTAGAACAACAGACCGCTAGGAGGTAGTGCAGCTTCTATGGCCGGCCAGAAAACCAGAGAAAACTGGATTTAAAAATTCTCTAAGACCATGCCCTCACACGATGCCGTGGTTATTCCCAAGCACTGAAGAGTATCACGCAGGAAAAAGAGGACATGAAATTGTTTTTATTTGAAAGGCATTTGTTTGCGAAAATGATGCTTTCTCCAAGCAAAATGTTAGCTTGCCTGGTTAGAAGTTAATTACAGTATTTATTGCTTAAAGCTAGCCTGGAATTTTGGCTTGAATTCTTACGAGCCTGTGATTCTGGGGAAAAATTACCTATTCAACCCAAGGCCAGTGAGCTAAAGGTTGATCTGATAATTGCCTATTTCAAAAGGACCCATGAGATAAGAAATAAGTCCCCAAGGGAGCAAAAAACCAAACTGAGGTTTTAAATCCAGGAACATTATCGTGGAGGTACAGGAATGTTTGTTACTCAGATTAGAGCTAAATGAGGAAATGACTTAAAAGGATCAAGTGGTTAGTTGCTTTGATTTTCAAATTAATAATGCGCTTGTTCCTTTGATATCTTCCATACTCACATGTTGGTTTAATTAAAATATTTGGAAGTTGAAGTCCAGAGCAAGCAGAGAAATCATGCATTTGATATGCGGCTTAACGGACTTCAGGTTTATCTTCCTAACCTGTCTCCAAAGCAAACATTATCCTTGTTGGTCGATTTCCTTTCGCCCCATCTTTGGGAGTGGGTACCACCAGCTGACTTGTTTGGGCCTCTGGACATCATGACTGTGTTTTCCAGCTGTCCTCTTCTTGGTGCTTATTTGACCTTGACCTTTGATTTTCTTCCAAGTTGAGCCTCAGCCCTTTGGTTTTCTTCTTTCTGCATGACTGTCTCCAACCGTAGGGCTTCAGTGCTCACCCCAGGCTGGCTCACCCCCACCTCAGCTCAAAGATTTCCATTCCAGCTGTTAACAGGCTCTGTCTTTGACCTTAATCCTTCCTGCCTCCTTGAAGATCACCCTCCAGCAAGCATTCCTTCTCCCTGCCTACTCTTATCTCCCTCACTCTCTGCCAGCTCCTCCCCATCTTCCAAGAAATATGTTTAAGGCTACCCTAGCTTTCAGGAAGAAAAGAAATACCACATCTTGCCTCGGCCCTGGCACCGCTTACTCTCCCTCCTCCTCTTCACTGTCAAACTTCCTAAACGACATTTACTCTGGCTGCCTTGCACCTGCAAAGGTCAGGATTAACATTCTCGTTGCTGGATCCAGCTGCCTCTCCGCCCAGGCCTCATGTCTATGGCATGTTAACTCTTTCTGCTGGGATGCAGACGGCTCCCTGGTGATCTCGCTCATCCCTCACCTCCTCTGTACCGCATCCCCTGCCTCTGGCCTAACTCTGACCGCACGTCTGGTCCTCTTCTGCCGCCTCCTCCTCTCCAAAGGGATCTGAGGCTGCAGTCTGTGGTTGTCTTTTATTTCTCCTCCATTCTATCACCTCCTCCCCGCCCCTGCAACCCAAATCCAGTCCTCCATTTTGAAGAGACAACTCCCAGTTTATATCTTTGGTCCTGAACTCCATCCCCAGGTTCCCAAGGCCTGCTTGAACTTTACTCTATACCTTTCAAAAATGGCTCCCCCAACAAGTCCAACGTGTCTCAAAGCAAACACTCCGTGATCGCTCCCAGTCCTGCTTCGCCTAGTTTGCTGGCCCAGGTGTCCCGCCGTTCACTGGGCTGGAAACCTCCCCTTTTTCCCAGCTCTTTCTTTACTCCTGGTGTATAATCAGTTACAAAATCCTATTTTCCAAGCAAACTGTGATCCCCATTTCGCCATATTCGGTCAGAGCTTCCACCCCTCCAGGCCCTGGCCCACCCTGTGTGCTGGGTCCGGAGGGCCTGCCTTGTGAGGAGGGTGCTGTGTGGACAGGCGCTGCATTGAGCGAACAGTTCGTCCGCTGCTCCTTACCCAGTCTGGGTCTGTTTCCTCATACACACAGGAAGGGCTTCGACAGGCAGTCTCTAAAGCTCTTGATTCTCTGGAGGCACTTCCTCACCATGTCTGCACGCCCACAGCCTGCTTTTCCTGCAAGAGTCACGGGAGCTGCTGACTAGATTTCCCCCGACTCCCTCCTCTGCTGCCCCCAAACTAGGAGTAAAGCCTTCTCCTCCAGATTTCTGTATCACTCTATGTATTTCTTTTAGAAATTTATCACTGATCACTTCTTATCTTCCCCATTAGATTAAGTGGCCACACACTCTCAGAGGGAAAAGCCCATGTCTGGTTCTTTTTCTTCTTTACACCCTCCTGTGTATAGTGGGCAACCGTGAAATAGGGTTTCCAAGGTGGCAAGTGGTAAAAGAATCCACCTGCTAATGCAGGAGACACAGGAGACACAGGTTCAGTTCCTGGGTTGGGAAGATCCTCTGGAGGAGGGCATGGCAATTCACTCCAGTATTCTTGCCTGGAGGATCCCACGGACAGAAGAGCCTGGCAGGATGCGGTCCATAGAGTCTCAAAGAGTCAGCCATGACTGAAGTGACTTAGCACTCACTTCAGAGAGAGCATAGAGCCCCTGAGGCCCTGTGCGTGGTGCTACTTAATATCGAGATGAAATCTGTCCCCTTTCTTTGCCACATGCTTCAGGTTACAACCACTCAGAGGTTCTCTCCCCTTGTTGACTCAGACCACTACCCAGGAATCACTGAGTGAGCTGTCAGAGGCCGATGGATAGCTGAGTAAATGACACAAGCTAAGAAATACAAAAAACAAAATGGCTGTCTGAAGAGGCCTTACAAATAGCTGAGAAAAGAAGAGAAGCTAAAGGCAAAGGAGAAAACGTAAGATATATCCATCTGAATGCAGAGTTCCAAAGAATAGCAAGGAGAGATAAGACAGCCTCCCTCAGTGATCAATGCAAAGAAATAGAAGAAAATAGAATGGGAAAGACTAGAGATCTCTTCAAGAAAATTAGAGATACCAAGGGAACATTTTGTGCAAAGATGGGCACAATAAAGGACAGAAATGTTATGGACCTAACAGAAGCAGAGGATATTAACAAGAGGTGGCAAGAATAGACAGAAGAACTATACAAAAAAGATCTTCATGACCTAGGTAACTCACCTACAGCCAGACATCCTGGAATGTGATGTCAAATGTGCCTTAGGAAGCATCACTATGAACAAAGCTAGTGGGTGTTGGAATTCCAGCTGAGCTATTTGAAATCCTAAAAGATGATGCTGTGAAAGTGCTGCACTCAATATGCCAGCAAATTTGGAAAACTCAGCAGTGGACCTAGGACTGGAAGAGGCCAGTTTTCATTCCAACTCCAAAGAAAGGCAATGCCAAAGAATGTTCAAATAACCACACAATTTCACTCACTTCACAAGCTAGCAAGCTAATGCTCAAAATCCTTCGAGCTAGGCTTCAGCAATATGTGAACCAAGAAATTCCGGATGTACAAGCTGTATTTAGAAAAGGCAGAGAAACCAGAGATCAAATTGCCAACATCCACTGGATCATAGAAAAAGCAAGAGAATTCCAGAAAAACATCTACTTCTGTTTCATGGACTATGCTAAAAGCCTTTAACTGTGTGAATCACAACAAACTGGAAAATTCTTAAAGAGATGGAAATACCAGACCACCTCACCTGTCTCCTGAGAAACCTGTGTGGAGGTCAAGAAGCAACAGTTAGAACCGGACATGGAACAACGGACTACTTGCAAATTGGGAAAGGAGTACGTCAAGGCTGTATATTGTCACCCTACTTATTCAACTAATATTCAGAGTACATCATGTGAAATGCTGGACTGGATAAAGCATGGGCTGGAATAAAGACTGCCAGGAGAAATATTAATAACCTCAGATATGCAGATGACACTACCCTTATGGCAGAAAGTAAAGAACTAAAGAGCTTCTTGATGAAAGTGAAAGAGGAGAGTGAAAGCGCTGGCTTAAAACTCAACATTTAAAAAACTAAGACCATGGCACCTGGTCCTAGCACTTCATGGCAAATAGATGGGGAAACAATGGAAACAGTGACAGACTTTATTTTCTTGGGCTCCAAAATCACTGCAGATGGTGACTGCAGCCATGAAATTAAAAGACACTTGCTCCTTGGAAGGAAAACTATGACCAACCTAGACAGCATATTAAATAGCAGCTGACAAAGGTCTGTCTAGTCAAAGCTCTGGTTTTTCCAGTAGTCATGTATGGATGTGAGAGTTGGACCAGAAAGAAAGCTGAGTGCTGAAGAATTGATGTTTTTGAACTGTGGTGTTGGAGAAGATTCTTGAGAGTCCCTTGGACTGGAAGGAGATCAAACCAGTCAATCCTAAAAGAAATCAGTCCTGAATATTCATTGGAAGGACAGATGCTGACGCTGAAGCCAATACTTTGGCCCCTGATGTGAAGAACTGACGCATTAGAAAAGATCCTGATGCTGGGAAAGACTGAAGGCAGGAGGAGAAGGGGACGACAGAGAATGAGATGGTTGGGTGGCATCACTGGCTCTATGGACATGAGTTTGAGTAAACTCTGGGAGTTGGTGGGTGACAGGGAAGCCTGGCATGCTGCAGTCCGAGGGCTCGCAAAGAGTCGGACATGACTGAGTGACTGAACTGAACTGAATGGAAATATATTCAATCTCCTTTGTAATCTACACAAATTTAAATAAGAAAGCTATATATATTTTTTTCTTACACAGAATTAAATGAGCCTCTAAATGCAGGGTCTTAAATCTAAAACAGTTTGTGAATGCTATTTTCCTGGATTGATTCCTTGTCCCTAAAATATTAGGATTGAACAAAAAGATCTCCAAGGTCCCTTTATGTGAACAATTCTCTTAAAAGATTAATTAGAATAATGAATTTGAAATGGTGAAATGAATCAATAAGAGTTTAAATATGATGGCCAGCTCCAGGGACTTGGTGGTGGCCTCTCCTGGGTCCTGTTGCAACACCCTAGGCTGCAGTTATGGTGGTGTTGGGAGGCCTTCCGTGAGGCAATACCCCCAGTGAAGCCTTCCGAGCAGCAGGTAGAGCAGACGGGAGAGTTTGACCCTGGGGGGAAGGCATGGAATGATTTGTAGACAGCTGAGTTTTTGAAGACTGTTGATTGGTTGGTTCGGGGCTTCCCTGGTGGCTCAGTGGTAAAGAATCCGCCTGCCTTGTAGGCGATGCAGGAGTCGTGGGTTCGATCCCCTGGGGGTGGAAATGGCAACCGACTCCAGTATCCTTGCTTGGGAAACCCCACAGACAGAGGAGCCTGGTGGGCTACAGTCAGCGGGTTGCAAAGAGTTGGACATGACTGAGCATGGATGCACGTGTGATCGGTGGGTTTAGAACAACTCTAACTGACAGAGAGGAGGCCTGACAGTGTGCATCTGGTTGAAGGTGCTTTTCAGAGTTGACTGTACAGTGGTGTTTCCTCTGAGAGTCTTAATTTTCCATATGTTTTCCATCAGAACAATTTGAACTTTTTTTGAGTATCACAGAAGTTATTCACGATCATTAAAAAATTAAAAGTCCTAAAAGTAAGGAGTGGAAGCTCTCACTTCCCCCGCCATTAGCCCCAGTTTCACTTCACTCCATAAGGATAACCATTTTTAACAATTTGGTGTATATCCTTCCAGACCTTTCTGTGCATGTGCAGAGACAGACATATATAAAATTATATATAATTTCCTTCGGGGCATTTTAAAATACAAAGTGGAACCCTATTATAAACTTTTTTTTTTTTTTTTCCAGCCCAGCATCACTTCAAGGATCTTCATTTCAAGTCAGGAAGTATGGAGTGACTTCATTATTTTTAATGACTGAAGAGTGTTTCATAGGATGGAAAAATCATAATAACATTGACTCATTTTCTTATTGTTGGGCAATTAGATAGCATTTCATAATTTTCAGATTGTAAAACTGGTTGTAATAAACCTTTGTGCACAGATCTTTGTGCTCTTAAAGGAGCATTTTGGTAGGATAAACAGTCAGGAATGCAATCATACACTGAAGTGAAGTCGCTCAGTCGTGTCTGACTCTTTGCGACCCCATGGGCTGTAGCCTACCAGGCTCCTCTGTCCATGGGATTTTCCAGGCAATAGTCCTGGAGTGGATTGCCATTTCCTTCTCCAGGGGATCTTCCCAACCCAGGGATCGAACCCAGGTCTCCCGCATTGTAGACAGACGCTTTACCATCTGAGCCACCAGGGAGGATATTAATCATACACTATTATGGTATATTTCATGCATTGGAGAAGGAAATGGCAACCCACTCCAGTATTCTTGCCTAGAGAATCCCAGGGACGGGGGAGCCTGGTGGGCTGCCGTCTATGGGGTCGCACAGAATCAGACACGACTGAAGCGACTTAGCAGCAGCAGCAGCATACATTTTAGCATACAGCATACAGCATCTGCCAACTGTTTTTGCTTTTCCTCCCATACCTTATTTTTACCAGCATTTATTTCTGTAATCTACCAGGCAAAATTTACACTGTAACAGTTTGTACTTTGCTGATTACTGATGAGATTTTTTTTTCATGTATTTTAGTTCAATAGTATTTTTCCTCCTGGGAATTACTTGCTTATATTATTTGCCTGTTTTACCTTGGGTTGTTTTATCATTTCTTAGTGAATTGTAGTTTTTTTCGAATATAAGTCTCTAACCCTTTGTTATATATTCAAAAATATTATCTTTGGGGCTATTATTTGTCTTTAATTTTTCCCAACCCAGGGATCGAACCCAGGTCTCCCGCATTGTAGACAGACGCTTTACCATCTGAGCCACCAGGGAAGTCTAACAGGGACACAAAACTGAGCCAAGCTCCATTTCCCTGGTGACTTTTGCTTCCAGAATCCAGACTGCTGCCCTCTTTGCTCCTTTCCTAATGACTGACAGGTTAAGTACGCTAAGATGCTTTTGGTCCTTAGAGACACCCAGAAGATACTGAAGGGACAATGACACCCATATCAGTCTTATCTGGGATATTGCTCATTAGACTAGACTTCCCATTAATGAGTTAGGTGGATGCAAGTTGCCTCCTGGTTGGAGACATTTTATTCTGGCCCAACTGATTCTCACAAAGAGGAGATTCTTTAAAGCTAATCAAACAGGACACTCATTCTTATCTTGGCCTCATGTTTATTGTTCAGCTCTCCCCTAGTCTTGTGAAGTAAGTCCTATTTTTCTAGGACTCTATCCCAAATCGCCTCTGCTTTGGAACTTGCCTAGTCTCTTGTCTTCCCCTCCACTCCTTGCAATATTGTTTTTCTTGCCTCTTTAACATTGTTGTTGTTCAGTCACTAAGCTGTGTCCACCTGTTTTCAATCCCATGGACTGCAGCATGCCAGGCTTCCCTGCACTTCTCTGTCTCCTGGGGCTTGCTCAAATTCATGTTCATTGATTCAGTTCGTGTCAATTGAATCAACGATGCCATCCAACAATCTCATATTCTGTCACCCCCTCCTCCTGCTCTCAATCTTTCCCAGCATGAGGGTCCTTTCCAATGATTTGGGTCTTCACATCAAGTGGCCAAAGTATTGGAGTTTCAGCTTCAGCACAAATCCTTCCAATGAATATTCAGGGTTGATTTTCTTTAGGATTGACTAGTTTGATCTCCTTTCTTCTGTCCAAGGGACTCTCAAGAGTCTTCTCCAGCACCACAATTTGAAAGCATCAATTCTTTGGCGCTCAGCTTTCTTTATGGTCTAAATCTCACATCTCTATACTACTACTACTACTAAGTCGCTTCAGTCATGTCCAACTCTGTGCAACCCCATAGACGGCAGCCCATCAGGTTCCCCAATCCCTGGGAATCTCCAGGCAAGAACATTGGAATGGGTTGCCGTTTCCTTCTCCAGTGCAGGAAAGTGAAAAGGGAAAGTGAAGTCACTCAGTCGTATCCTACTCTTAGCGACCCCATGGACCGCAGCCTACCAGGCTCCTCCATCCATGGGATTTTCCAGACAAGAGTACTGGAGTGGGTTGCCATTGCCTTCTCCATCTCTATACTACTACAGGAAAAACCATAGCTTTGACAATATGGACCCCTTTTACTTATATGACTGAATCCCTTCCCCTCTCAAATCTATGTAACCTTAAACTAATGACTCCAGATGATCAGAAGTAAACAATAGAAATGCTTAGGTCTGTCTGTGCCTTGATCAAGAGTTCTTTGTTTTTGGACCCTCAATGGGCCAGGGAATAGTGGGTTATTAGAGCTTGGAGGAATATGCATATGATTGTCATTTACTGGAGATCATATCCCACTGTGTTGTCAATGAGAGAGAGGTTCAGTCTCTTTCCAACCCTAATTTAATTCAAATACTTTCATGCTCTAGTTCAGTTGAATACATGCTACTTTCTCACATCTGGGAAGAGAATTGGGTCCTTCAGATAAACCAGGACATTTGCTTTCAATTTATTCCAGCAATCTCTGACAAAAACCTATCATCAGGTACCAACCACTTTAAACTCCTACTTACTCTCTGTAGACCATGGCTCTCAACAATGAATTTCAAGAATAAAGAGCTGTCCTCATAAGGTATGAAATGGAGGATTAATAATGTGCAGAACACAATTACTAGTTATAATTATTTATTTTTAAGTGTTCCTTTCATTATCTGAGTGTTCAGTTCATTCTTTCAGTTGTATCAGACTCTGCAACTTCATGAATGCAGCATGCCAGGCTTCCCTCTCCATCACCAATTCCCAGAGCTTGCTCAAACTCATGTCCTTCGAGTTGGTGATGCTATCCAACCATCTCATTCTCTGTCATCCCCTTCTCCTCCTGCCTTCAATCTTTCCCAGCATCAGGGTCTTTTCCAGTGA
>SJYT01025285.1:126512-140746 GCA_006410635.1 Cephalophus harveyi | reverse complement strand
CTCACTTCCACTGTATAATCATAAGGGATTTGATTTAGGTCACACCTGAATGGTTTAGTGGTTTTCCCTACTTTCTTCAGTTAAGTCTGGATTTGGCAATAAAGCGTTCATGATCTGAGCCACCGTTAGCTCCTGGTCTTGTTTTTGCTGACTGTATAGAGCTTCTCCATCTTTGGGCGCAAAGAATATAATCACTCTGATTTCAGTATTCACCATCTGATGATTTCCACGTGTAGAGTTGTCTCTTGTGTTGTTGAAAGAGGGTGTTTGCTATGACCAGTGCATTCTCTTGGCAAAACTCTGTTAGCCTTTGCCCTGCTTCATTTTGTACTGAAAGGCCAAATTTGCCTGTTACTCCAGGTATCTTGACTTTCTACTTTTACATTCTAGTCCCCTATGATGAAAAGGACATCTTTTGGGGGGTGTTAGTTCTAGAAGGTCTTGTAGGTCTTCATAGAACTATTCAACTCCAGCTTCTTCAGCATTCNAAGGCCAAATTTGCCTGTTACTCCAGGTATCTTGACTTTCTACTTTTACATTCTAGTCCCCTATGATGAAAAGGACATCTTTTGGGGGGTGTTAGTTCTAGAAGGTCTTGTAGGTCTTCATAGAACTATTCAACTCCAGCTTCTTCAGCATTCCTGCTTGGGGCATAGACTTGGATTACTATGATATTGAACAGTTTGCCTTGGAAATGAACAGAGATCATTCTGTCATTTTTGAAATTGCACCCAAGTACCCCTTTTTGGACTCTTTTGCTGACTCAAAATTCTCCAAGCCAGGCTTCAATAGTACGTGGACCGTGAACTCCCAGATGTTCAAGATGGATTTATAAAAGGCAGAGGAACCAGAGATCAAATTGCCAACATCCACTGGGTCATAGAAAAAGCAAGAGAGTTCCAGAAAAACATTTACTTCTGCTTTATTGACTACACTAAAGCCTTTGACTGTGTGGATCACAACAAACTGCGGAAAATTCTGAAAGAGAAGGGAATACCAGACCACCTAACCTGCCTCTTGAGAAATCTGTATGCAGGTCAGGAAACAACAGTTAGAACTGGACATGGAACAACAGACTGGTTCCAAATTGGGAAAAGAGTACGTCAAGGCTGTATGTTGTCACCCTGCTTATTTAACTCATGCAGAGGACATCATGAGAAACGCTGGGCTGGAAGAAGCACAAGCTGGAATCAAGATTGCCGGGAGAAATATCAATAACCTCAGATATGCAGATGATACCACCCTTATGGCAGAAAGTGAAGAGGAGCTAAAAAGCCTCTTGATGAAAGTGAAAGAGGACAGTGAAAAAGCTGGCTTAAAGCTCAACATTCAGAAAACGAAGATCACGGCATCTGGTCCCATCACTTCATGGCAAATAGATGGGGAAACAATGGAAACAGTGACAGACCTTATTTTCTTGGGCTCCAAAATCACTGCAGATGGTGACTGCAGCCATGAAATTAAAAGACGCTTGCTTCTTGGAAGAAAACCTATGACCAACTTAGACAGCATATTAAAAAGCAGAGACATTACTTTGCCAACAAAGGTCCGTCTAGTCAAAGCTATGGTTTTTCCAGTAGTCATGTATGGATGTGAGAGTTGGACTGTGAAGAAGGCTGAGTGCCAAAGAATTGATGTTTTTGAACTGTGGTGTTGGAGAAGACTCTTGAGAGTCCCTTGGACTGCAAGGAGATCCAACCAGTCCATCCTAAAAGAAATCAGTCCTGAATATTCATTGGAAGGACTGATGATGAAGCTCAAACTCTAACACTTTGGCCCCATGATATGAAGAACTGACTCACTGGAAAAAAAATCCTGATGCTGGGAAAGATTGAAGGCAGGAGAAGGGGCTGATAGAGGATGAGATGGTTGGATGACATCACTGACTCGATGGACATGAGTTTGAGTAAGCTCCGGGAGTTATCGATGGACAAGGAGGCCTGGCGTGCTGCAGTCCATGGGGTCACAAAGAGCCGGACACGACTGAGCAACTGAACTGAGCTGAGCTGAGCTGAGTCTTCTGTTCCTACCCCTGCCCTTTGCTGCAAAACTCCTATACATCTCGACCCCTTTCTCGGAGCAGGTCTCTCCGGCTCACTTGAGATGCAGTCTCTTGGGCTTGAAGGCCTTAGAATGCCCACTGAATAAAACATACCTCTCAGCTCTTAGCTTGTGAATGTAATTTTTGTTTTTTGTCGACATGCTGCTAAGCGGGTATGACTGCAATCACATTTTAGAAAGAAGACAGATTTCAGATCAACAACTTACTTTTACAGTTCGTCGGGGGAAGCTGCACAGTGTGAGAGTTGGGAGTGAAGTTTCATTTGGGCAGAATGAGGACTGGAGCCCGGGGGGCAGTGTCTCAGACAGTCCTGAGGAACTTCTTTGAGGAGGTGCGGGGGGAGCTTGGATATAGAGCAGTTTTTGCCACAAAGGACAAGTGGCAGGAACATCAAGATTATTGTTAATTAAAGAAAACCAGAGATCCCAAGCTAAGGAACGCGGCGCTTTTCTGTATTTGGGAGGACGCGCGAGTCTGGGCTCACTTTGCTAGGCAGCTCGGCTCCCTGCACCAGGCCCCGTGTGCGCACGGCCTGTGCCCCCTCAGGGCTCCGGGGGGAGAGGCTGCATCCAGGGCTAGGTGGCAGGGGTTCTTCTCCCCTGGGTCCCCTCAGGGCTCGCCAGCTCTTGTTGGAGGGCTGAAATCACTGAGGACTGTGATGTTCTTCGTTTACTGATATGGAAGGAAATATTCCACTTCTCAAATTAAACAGATTAGAGAAAAAAAGCTAAGCCCAAAGCAGCTCGTGGAAAGAAATAATAAAGATTAGAATGGAGATAAAGACTAGCAAATGGAAAAACAAGGCAACATGATCAAAAGGTAGTTCTCTGAAAAGATGAACAGTCGACAGACCTTACCTAGATGAACCAGCAAAAGCAGAAGGCTCGAACGCTAGAGTCAGAGATTAAAGTGGGGGCTTCACTGCCAACTCCACAGAACTGAGCAGGCTTAGACGAGGGCCTTGTGAGCAAACGCAGCCCAGCTGGGTAACAGATGAAGCGCACATTCCAAGAAACACGAAACCTACACCAGCAAGAAATAGTGAATAGAAACTCTGAACAGACTTTACATTATACTAAGAAGGAAACTGAATCAGTAAATTAAACATCTCTCGGCAAAGAAAATCAAGCTAAGCACTCAGTGGCTGACCCTGGTGAATTCTCCAGCTAACAAACATTCAAAGTGCTAAGACCAATCCTTCTCACACTTTCCCAAAAAAAGACTGAAGAGAAGGAGACATATCCTTACTATTCTTTAAGGGCGGCGTTGCCTGACAACTGAACCAGACAAGACCTAGACGATAGAAAGCCACAGACCGCTGTCCTTACGGGTTTCCCAGGTGGTGCTAGTGGTAAAGAATCCGCCCGCCAACGCAGGAAACGTAAGAGCTTCGGCTCGATCCCTGGGTCGGGAAGATCCCCTGGAGGAGGAAATGGCATCCCTCTCCAGTGTTCTTGCCTGGAAAACCCCATGGACAGAGGAACCTGGCGGGCTACAGTCCAGGGGGTTGCACAGAGTCCACGGAAGCAGCTCAGCACGCGTGCACCGTCCTCATGGAGATCCTCCCGACACTGGCGGGCTGAGCGCAGCAGCATGCCAAGTGCGCATCAACAAACGGATGGGTCAGACCTGCCCTATGCATCGAAACTGCGGACGAGACACGTCACTGCCAGCAAATGAAGGAAGCGGCGGCCGTCAAGCCGCCCCGTCGCAGCTGCCCACCGCCTCCAGCAGGGCGTCCGAGGCCCTCGGGAGGGAGACAGGCAGGGTTCTGGCCCTGGGGGCACGACAAGGTGCACATCAGAGAAATGGCTGCGGCGAGCCCGGAGCGCCCGATGCCTTAACTGGAGAGACTGGCGATTCGCCGCCACGTTCTGAGGCTCGACCACGCTCTTTTTTTTTTTTTTTTTTTTCACAAAAAGCTCCAATACACCCTGGCTCCTCCCAACTTCTCCAAATCAGTCTCAGAGCTACCGAGAGTCTGTCTCCTGGACGCTAGTCCTCAGGCGTGTCCACAAAGGAAGCAATTCTCAGCTCCTAGGCTGTGCATGTTTTCAGTTGGCATAACTTGCCTGACAGCCTGCTTCTCTGACCATGGTGCAGCGCCTATGAAATGAAATCCATATTTTACGGGGAGATGAGAGAAATCTGCCGTTTGCCTCCTGTGTCTCCCCCGACCCCGCGCACTGTGCGTCTGTATCCGCATCGACCCGCCTCCCCCTCAGCAGGGACACCTGCTCGGCCTTGGAGAGCGACGGTCGCCCAGCGCCAAGACCGCTCCGTGAAGACAGCGTTCCGCTTGGCCTTGTGCAGGTCGCAGGACCCCACCTTGGCCTCACAGACCTGGAGTGTGCAAGCGACCGTGGCACGCCATGCAGTGCCTGTCTCAGAAACCCGCCTCGCTGTGGCTTGACCTCTGGTGACCAGTCAGCTTTCTGAGAGGCCCTTCCTGGGTGATAATCCCCACCGTGGCTTGAGTAATAGTTCCTATTTCTTCCCTAGATGGACAGCCTTTGCTGCGAGGCGCCCGTTTCACAGACGGTCCCCAGATGAGGACGCTGCAGTGGGGTCACCAGCAAGGTGCCCAGTGAGAAGCCGGGCCCGCCACCGCCAGCCTGAGCTTCCGCTTCCCCAGTGCCCTGGTGACCCACACAGCAGACCACCGCAGCGACCCCCTCTCCCCTCCTTCCCTAACTCCCGCCCTTCTGCCTTCAATTCACCGCTGAGATGTGTATAAGAGACAGGGTGAGATCCTCCTTACCAGACCAGGAATTGAACCTACATGCTCCTGCAGTGGAAGTAGAGAGTATCAACCACTGCAGAAGGAAATGGCAACCCACTCCAGTCTTCTCGCCTGGAGAATCCCATGAAGGCAGCCTGGCAGGCCACAGTCCATGGGGTCACAAAGAATCCGGACACGACCGAAGCGACTTAGCATGCAAGCACGCACGGGCTACCAGGGAAGTCCTGATGCGGCAGATTTATGATATGCTCCATGCACGTGCATCTGACGGTCGTCGCTGCGGGCGTCTCGCAGCCGCAGTGAGGCCACCCGGGCCGGTGCAGCCACGGCCTGTCTCCGGGAACTGTCTGTGGGCACCGCACGGCCCAGGCGAACCCGGGCCCCCCGGAGGTGCATCAGCGTCCGCGGGCCGAGACCAAACCAGCCCACGGCGGGGCCTCGCTCAGCCTTGAGGCCAAAGGACGGTCTGACACAGGCTCCAACAGGACCGGAGCTCGAGGAGGCTGTGCTCCGAGACGTGAGCCAGGCACGAGGACCAGGGCTGCTCGGCCCCCCATCAGCTACTGAGAGGAGCCCAGTCACGGGCGTGGAAGGTGGGCTCGTGGGGCCGGGCGGGGGTGGGGAGGGCAGTGTTGTTTTGGGGGACAATAAACAATTGTTTAAACAGTTTCAGTTCTCCAGGATGAAGACTTGCAGAGGTGGGTGGTAGTGGTACCAGTGAACACTTAAAACTGGCTAAAATGAGAAATCTGATGTCGTATGTATTTTACCAGAATAAAAAGTTTGGAAGGATAAGTGGTCGAGAAGAATAAGCCTGGTTTGGAGGAATAAATAAGGACTGTGCTCAGTTGAGTGCAACCCTTTGCGACCCCATGGACTGCAGCCCACCAGGCTCCTCTGTCCATGGGATTCTCCAGGCAAGAGCACTGGAGTGGGTGCCGTTTCCTCCTCCAGGGCATCTTCCCGGCCCAGGGACTGAGCCCACGTCTCCTGCATCTCCTGCATTGGCAGGTGGGTTCTTTACCTCTGAGCCACCTGGGAAGCCCATTTGGAGGGATAGGAGTAAGCAATACACTGTGTGATATCTGCTCCTAAATATGTATTCTCCACATTAAAAGAAAACCCATACATGGCTGTTCACGCTGACATCAACTCACAATAGCCAAATGGCCATAGGCTGGCAAGCGGGCCCATCCGTGCAGCGGAATATGGCTTGGAGTAAAGATAAGTGAAGTGCCGACACCCCCTTCAGCACGCGTGGACCCTGGAAACACCCCGCTGCAGGAGAGAACGAGGCGCCAGGCCACCTGGCCGCGGTTCTTCTCATGAAATGCCCCAAACAGGCAAATCCACAGAGATAGGGAGTAGACTGGTCGTTGCCGGGGCTGGGGAGGGGGTGTGCAAGGGGAGAGCCGGGGCGGCAGGGTGGCTCCGGCGGGTAAGAAGGGTCTGAAATGAATTGTGGCAAGGGATGCATGACCAGGGATCCTCTAAAATCATCATAACACACACTGCAAATAGACTAGCTACCTTGCATGTGAACTATATCTCAATAAAGCTGCTTTTGGAAAAAAAAAAAAAATAAGCAAGCAAGAAAGAAGTCATGAACCAACATAATGACTCATGATTGCTGAGGCAGCTGGCTCAGTTCAGAGGAGGGTGCGGGGTGATGAGCATGGAGTCCTGACCCGGGAGGATCTCACCTAGCGGCTGGGCCAGCCCTGCCCCCTGTGCCCCGGGAATCACCTCCTCTTCACGCGTCTGCCCCGGAGGGGGCTGTGGATCCCAGGGACGGCGGGCCGCCTGGCCCAGCTGGGAGCCCAGGGAGAGGCTGAAGGCCTGGCCGGCTCTGCTGCTCAGCGGTCCGGCCAGGGAGCCAGGCCTGCCCTCTCCACGCCTTGCAGGCCAGCTCGTGCTCGGGGAGAGAAGCAGCTGGCATTTGTATAACGTTTGAGGTCATGTTTTATTTATTTATTTAAGCAGAAAACACACATATGGTAGAAAAGTCAAAAGGGATAAATGAGGTTCACACGAAGAGTAGGTCCCCCAGACACTCAGTTTTCACCCTGGAAGTGATCAGTCACTGAGGTGGCCTCCGAGCTTCAAAGCCAACCACGCTGCAACAGTATTTTCCCTCACATTTGGGCATCTTCTGCCAGATGTCCACTCCTCCCCAGGCTGATCCTTTGTGCCCTAGAGCTGGCCTCTCATCCAAGCTTTGTAAAGCATCTGAATATGATAGAGTTACCCCTCATGGTTTGCCCCTTCCCAGAATCTCCGCGGCTGTTGTCTGTAACAGTTACCCAGAAAATCCTTTACTCAGACTATCTGATCAATCGCTGGCTTAATGCTTTCCCTGTCAAATGACCCGTGACAGTTTTCACAGAACTTGAACAAATAATCCTAAAATTTAATGGAAATACAAAAGACCCCAGGATTGCAAAGCAAATCATACGGGAAAAGAACAAAGCTGGTAGCATAACCCTCCCGGGTTTCAGACAACACTACGAAGCTGTAGTAATCAAAACAGTGTGGCGCTGGCGTAAGCACAGACACACAGCTCCAGGGAGCAGAGGGGGCCCAGAAAGGAACCAGGCACCCGTGGCCAGTCACCTCTGACCACGGAGGCAAGAATATAAAGTAGGAGAAGGACAACCTCTTCAGCAAGTGGTGTTGGGAAAGTTGGACCGCCATATACGAATCCACGAAGTTAGAACTCTCCCACACCACCCACAGAAATAAACTCAAAGTGGCTCAAAGGCAAACAAAAGACACAACCCCACAAAACCCCTAGAAGAGAACAAAGGCAAACATTCCCTGACATAAATTGTACCAGTGTTTTCTTAGAAAGTGGGAGTCCTGCCAGGCAGAGCTTGTGGGGAAGCTTGGCCCCACCTCAGGGACCTCCTGCCGCAGGCCTGTAACCTGCCTCTAGTCCTGAGGAGTGCCCCCAGCAGACCCAACTCAGGGACTTTCTGCAAATAAAGGAGCTGGAACTGTCAAGGGTGACACCTAAAGCTACGCTCATCGTGGGGCTGGAGTCTCTACTGAAGGACATACGGGATCTGAGGGCCAGGGTGTGGCCACGAGTTGGCTTGGCATCCTGACTCGGAGGCACAGGGGGATGAAGGGGCATCTCGTTTATGATTTACTCTCAAATGGCCTAGAAAAAGACCTACAAATAACTTCTGCTTCAGTTGCAGTGCAGAAACACAGCCGGCTGCCTAGGTCCACCCAACAGCCACGCAAGCTGCTACTGTTGGCGGCTGCCGTTGTTCAGTCGCTGAGCGGTGTCCGGCCCTTTGCGACCCCCTGGCCTGCAGCACACCGGGCTTCCCTGTCCTCCACTGTCTCCCAGAATTTGCTCAAGTTCACGGCCATCGAGTAGGTGATGCCGTCCAGCCGTTCCGTCCTCTGCCGCCCTCTTCTCCTTTCGCCTTCAACTTTCCCAGCATCAGGGTCTTTTCCAGTGAGCCTGCTCTTGCAAGCTGATTAAGCTACAAATTCATAGTTTTTAGAAAACATTCATTTTTGTTTATTTATTTGGCTGTGCCAGGTCTCAGCTGCACACGCAGGATCTTCAGTCACAGCACCTGAGCTGTTACAGCACCTGAGTCCTCAAATTTTCTGTGTCTTCTTTGCTGTAAATCTGGGCGCATGTAGCCTGGTCACATTCAGTGGGTTATAATTTGTTCCTGTCATTCTGTATTTTCGTGACCGAATTGCCCCAGATTCAGCCAGGGGCAGCCCGTTCATGCTGGCTCATGCTCCTCCCACGTGGCCCGCCTTTCTTAAACAGCTCCTCACTTTCTGACCCAAGATTTCTGGCCCCCTGTGCCTCGCTCGCCCCAGCCCTGGATCATCCATCCCCCAGGTAGCTCCGGGCTCCTCTGGGAGGACTGTCTCAGAAACCCAGGTCTGGGCACCGGGCCTGCTCGGGGGTTTCGGGCTGCGGGCCCCTCCCCAGCCCCCTGCTCCAAGGCAGACAGCACACAGGCTGTTACATCTCCAGTCCAGTCCAGTCCAGTCCAGTCCAGTCGCTCAGTCGTGTCTGACTCTTTCAACCCCATGGACTGTAGCACACCAGGCCTCCTTGTCCATCACCAACTCTTGGAGCTTGCTCAAACTCATGTCCCTTGAGTCGGTGATGCCATCCAACCCTCTCATCCTCTGTCGTCCCCTTCTCCTGCCCTCAATCTTTCCCAGCATCAGGATTTTTTTCCAGTGAGTCAACTCTTCGCANTCCATCACCAACTCTTGGAGCTTGCTCAAACTCATGTCCCTTGAGTCAGTGATGCCATCCAACCCTCTCATCCTCTGTCGTCCCCTTCTCCTGCCCTCAATCTTTCCCAGCATCAGGATTTTTTTCCAGTGAGTCAACTCTTCGCATGAGGTGGCCAAAGTACTGGAGTTTCAGCTTCAATCCTTCCAATGAACATTCAGGACTGATTTCCTTTAGGATGGACTGGTTGGATCTCCTTGCAGTCCAAGGGAATCTCAAGAGTCTTCTCCAACACCACAGTTCAAAAGCATCAGTTCTTCGGTGCTCAGCTTTCTTCACAGTCCAACTCTCACATCCATACATGACCACAGGAAAACCATAGCCTTGACTAGATGGACCTTTGTTGGCAAAGTAATGTCTCTGCTTTTTAATAAGCTGTCTAGGTTGGCCATAACTTTCCTTCAAAGGAGCAAGCGTCTTTTAATTTCATGGCTGCAGTCACCATCTGCAGTGATTTTGGAGCCCAGAAAAGTAAAGTCGGCCACTGCTTCCACTGTTTCCCCACCTGTTGGACGTGGAGGGGTGGGGCCGGATGCCGCGATCTCCGCTTCGCCTGTCACAGTCCGTCGCCCCCGGGATGTCTGCATCTGCCTGTGTGTTTGGAAAATGAAGCACTTGCACAGGCACCGTCATTTCCAGCCCAAGACAGAGCTCATCCTCATTTTCTGTCTTGAAATCTGCAACTCCTGTGCTGACAGTTGAAAGGTCAGGTCCCCTTGTCCTCAAGGTGCTCACACCCTTGACCTCTTTGGGAACAAGCCTGCTCCTCGCCTCCTGCGTCCTCCTCTCCCCGAGGCTCCAACAGCCTCATGCAGGGTCACCCGCGTGGGTGCCTCTCCCCTGCAACAGTTCCGACACCGTGCGCCAGGCCAGGCCTCTGTCCCCAGCCCGCCTCCTGGCCCCCGGCCAGGGGTCCTCACTCGTGGTGGGCACAGGGACGTGGGAGGAGGAGCTGGGATGAGGGCCCAGGAACCTGACCCCAGCATGGAGGAAGGGGGTCCAGCAGGAGCAGAGGTCCTGGGGCGCCCAAGGACACGGGGAGGTTTGTGACATGCACACCCGGCCGCAGACCCCGTGGTGAGAGCCCCGCGGCCCAGTGCTGGGCCTTCAGAGGGTGTCATCAGGGGTGGTGCGCCCCCATCCCGGGGCAGAACGCCAGGCGGAGACCAGGGCACCTGGTAAAGCGCCAATCAAATCCTGTCTCTTCATCTGCTCCTGTTTCACGTAACGGGCGGGCCAGTCTCCTGGTGGGTGGGCTGGCCTTTGTCTCCCAGCACAGGGAAGTGGGCTCCCTGCGAGGGCTGTGCATGCCTGCAGGCACAAAGCCGCCCCTGGGGATGGCTCACTGCCGCGCAAAGGGCCAGGAAGGAGCCAGGAGCTTCTGCGGAGATGGCTGGTGCAGGGCGAGCCTGCGGTCAGCAGAGGCAAGTTGGGGAGAAGGTTTAGGATAAATTGGCCCAAGAGAAGCAGGCGGAGTCTCTTGCAGCTGTGGGAACCCACAGTCGGACATCCTGAGCACAGTGGGGAGAATGGTGGGTGTCCCTCGTCCAGCCTGTGGGCCTGAGACTCTGCCCGCGCGCCCTGGTGATGCTGGGCTGGCTGGTGGACACCAGGCACCCTTGGGTGCTTGCCAGCCCTGAGCCGGCACCCACCGCCCCCCAGAACAGCAGTGGCGGGGTCTCCGTGGCCAGCCTGCAGTGGCTCTCTGAGTGGGCCCCCTTCCTTGTGACTGTGTGGACCCTCACGGCTCTGGGGTCTGTCCTGGGTGGGTGCGTGCGTCAGGTTGGGGGCCTCCTGGCATGTGTGGGGGCCTCCCGGCGTGCGCGCGCGGGCCTCCCGGCATGTGCGTGGGCCCTTGCTGTGGTCCCGGGCTCCCTGCGCCTGTGGTGACCTCAGGTCAGCACTGCCCTCCGGAGCAGCAGGTGGGCCCCCAGGGCCACTCGGCGCCCCTGCCCGGAGCTGTGGGGCAGGGCCGAGCCGGGGAGGCTGCTGGGCTCGGGGACCCTTGGAGGGGCAATGACCCTCCACGTGCACGGGCCCCGTCCCGGTGGACACGCCAGCCGTCAGAGCCCGGGGCTCGGTGGGGCCACGGGCCAGGGTCTCCTTGGCGTCCCCTCTGGGCACGTGCACTTGGCTGTTCCTATACTGAGCAGGATGAACAGTAGCCGCCCCATATTTCCACAAACTTAAACTGGCGGAGTCTGAAGTGTGGGGATTCCTCATAAGCACGTAGCTTTTGGTAAAAGTGCAAAGAGTAAATTGTTCAGCTCTAAGGGGAGATGGAGCTTCAAGGCTATGGTTATTAAATCAAACTGAAACCTGACACCCAGCATGGTATCAGTCAAGACCAGCAGCCCGTGTCCTGTCCGAGTCCAGTGGCCTCTGCGCGCGCGGGGGTGACTTGGCCGCAACACTCCCCACGGGGCCGTGGTCTGCGTGCGGCGGTCACCCCCGGGCGTGCGCAGTGTGGCCGTGGGTGGCTGAGGGTCCCTCCCAGCCCGCCAGCTGTCAGCGACCCCACGTCCTTCCTACTGGTGCGCGTGCTGGCCCTCAGGTAGCCGCATCCCGAAGGCCCAGGACGGTGAAGAAACAAGGGTGGGACGGTGAAGAAACGAGCCCCGTCCCCTGCTCCTGGACGGGACGCTGACAAGATGCGGGGCTCCCCGGGCCCAGAAAGCTCCCCGGGCAGGAGCACGCGTGCGCCCACCTCCCTGCCGCGGCAGACGGCTGGCCCCTGGGGTCCTGGTGAGAGCCTGGCCTGGCCCGCGTCCACCTGATGAACGCCCGGGGCTGGGAAGGGACTGAGGTCGGCGGTCTTACCCCTGGCAGCAGGGGGCCGAGGCTGCGTCCCTCCCAGGCTGGACGTTGGGAGGGGCAGCGAGGCCAGAGCCCCGGGGGCATAGGCGGTGCTTCCCACGTCCAGGTGTGGCTGCACTGCCCACCCCGGAGCAGAAGACCAGACTCAGGAGGCGCCCACCATCGGCCGGCAGCTCAGCGGGGACATCTTTTCCAGCGCGATAGTGCTCTGCCGGCGGTGGACGCAGACAAGGCGGCGCTGAGCGGGCTGCCCCCGGGCGGGCCAAGGGAGGCAGGGCATCCTGGCCACTGGCCGCCCTCCGAGGGCTGGAAGACGGGCTTGGGGGCAGCCGGTGCGTCTCGGAGGAGCGGTGGGAGGGAGAGCGAGGGAGCTCCGGCGGAAGCCTCGTCTTCCACGAGGACACACAGCGCGTCCATGTGCGGACGGCGTCCTCTGAGGAGGCTGCCGGGTCAAGGATGCGGGCAGCAGGAGGGCCCAGGATCCGCTTAAACTCGGGGCACTTTGCCAAGGGGGGTCCCAGGGTGACTGTGTGGAAGATGGGAGGCCGAAGAGGGAAACTCGGGGGCATTCGTGGGCGGGACATGAGGTGGGGCAGGGCAGGCCTGGGTGTCAGCGACGGGAGGTGCCCATTCCCGGCGGGGCTGGGGTTGGCGGGACCAGGTTGGCGAGGCTGGGGCAGCCAGGGCCAGGCGGGTAGGTGCCAGGACTCCCGAGCGGAGGGCCCGGGAAAGGGCCTGCGTGCATCCCCCCCAGCAGCTCGGCCGAGAGTGACCGTAGAGGGGGTGCTGGGGATGGGGGGGCGTGGCCTGGGGCGGGACCTGGCCGCGGCGGTCTAGGTGGGACCCCGGCTTTCAGGGCTTTCAGGGACGATCTAGCGCGGCCCTCTGTGGCGCACAGGGGCAAAGGGAGGGGGTCTGGAGGCGAGAGCATGGATAGAGAGAAGGGACAGAGTGGGGTTGGTCCCGAAGACTCAGGGCAGAGGGAGGCCAGGCCCTGGGTGGGGAGGACGTGGTGGTCTCTTCACCCTGGGGGACAAGGGTGGGTGCAGGCCCAGACCACGCCAGCCCAGCTCGTGACCCTGGCGGCAGGTAGAACGTGGTGGGCAGTCGCTCGGGGGCAGACTGTGCACAGGCCCCACAATGACCTCCCAGCGCGTCACCTCCCAGACCCCGGAGGGGGGGCTGTCCGTCAGTCAAAAGCAGGCGCCGCGGCGTCCGCGGGCAGGTGGGTGGCGGGGCGGGGGGGGGTCTGCCAGTGACGGGCTGGTCCGGGTGGGGCTGCCCTTCTGGGGAAACGCGGCTGTGCTGCAGGCGTGCTGGAACCCAGCTGGGAGCACGCAGCCGGAGTCGCCCCCTTCCCGGGCCCCATCCGCACGGCAGAGATTCCCGCACCACAGGTTCCTGGAGCTCAGGGGTGAGCAGGTCTCTGCGTTTCAGACTTTCTGCAAAGTGGCGTCTCACTCTGGCTCTGCTTGGGTCTGCTTGATGGCTGGTGTCTGTTTGCGTGCTCCCTCTCCGGGTGCTGGAGTCTCCATGATGACTGCGCTGCTGAGCTTTCGATCCAGCCTCTGCTGCTTTCAGGGTTTGAAGCAGCTCCGCTGGGATTCCACCACCGCCACTGGCTTTGTTCGTAGCGATGCTTTCTAAGGCCCACTTGACTTCACATTCCAGGATGTCTGGCTCTAGATGAGTGATCACATCATCATGATTATCTGGGTCGTGAAGATCTTTTTTGTACAGTTCTTCCGTGTATTCTTGCCACCTCTTCTTAATATCTTCTGCTTCTGTTAGGTTCATACCATTTCTGTCCTTTATCAAGCCCATCTTTGCATGAAATGTTCCCTTGGTATCTCTAATTTTCTTGAAGAGATCTCTAGTCTTTCTCATTCTGTTCTTTTCCTCTATTTCTTTGCATCGATCGCTGAAGAAGGCTTTCTTATCTCTTCTTGCTATTCTTTGGAACTCTGCATTCAGGTGCCTATATCTTTCCTTTTCTCCTTTGCCTTTTGCCTCTCTTCTTTTCACAGCTATTTGTAAGGCCTCCCCAGACAGCCATTTTGCTTTTTTGCATTTCTTTTTCATGGGGATGGTCTTGATCCCTGTCTCCCGTACAATGTCACGAACCTCATTCCATAGTTCTTCAGGCACTCTATCTATCAGATCTAGGCCCTTAAATCTATTCCTCACTTCCACTGTATAATCATAAGGGATTTGATTTAGGTCATACCTGAATGGTCTAGTGGTTTTCCCTACTTTCTTCAATTTGAGTCTGAATTTGGCAATAAGGAGTTCATGATCTGAGCCACAGTCAGCTCCCGGCCTTGTTTTTG
>SJYT01025285.1:100015-116125 GCA_006410635.1 Cephalophus harveyi | reverse complement strand
GGCCTTGGGGGGTGCGGGGAGGTGGCAACCCGAGGCTGTCCTGTCTGGGCCTCCAGGGGGGCTGGGGGCCCGGGGACGGGAAGGAGGCCTCTGTGGGTGGCTGGGGCTGCCGCCCCCCCGGGGAGGCCGGCTCTGCGCATCAGCTGCAGTAAGGCGGCGGGTCCCCGGGAGCAGCTGGCGGGGGGCCGTGCCGGGCTCTGTCCTGGAAGCCCTGCGTCCAAGCGCTGAGCTGCAGGCAGGAGCCCCTCCCGCCATCGGGAGGGAACAGGCCTCCGCCCTGACGAGCTCCCAGCCCCGCCGCTTTCCCCTGCTGTCCGAACGACACGATGCCCAACTCTGTCAGATGCTCCTGACGGCTCACCACTCCTCCCCGCTGATGGTGCCGTAGACCGACTTCGCAGAGCAGAGGCTTCAGGGCTGCGAGGGCAGGCGTGGGGCCAGGTCACAGTTCTTGGGGACGGCCACCACGGCCCCACACCCTTCACCCCTTAAGCCCGGCCCTGACCACACTGGCTCTCAGGTCTGGTGGTGACAAGGCCCCAGCGAGTGTCCCCGGAGGAAGGTATGAGGCCAGGGGCGCGAAGGCCCTGGGCCCCCGCCTCCTCCTGCCTGGCCCCACAGGCTGCAGCCCACCCACCTTTCAAAAGGCCAGCCTGGCCCCCTCCAGGCTGAGGGCCTGGACCAGACCGGGGAGGCGTCACCAGCCCAGGGCCCCATCCCTGCACGGCCTCAGACCATCGCCAAGTCCTGCTCATCCTCAACCCTAAATGCGCGTCCTGTCCAGACAGGATGGTGCTATCTTTTCTTACTTTTGTTACCTTTTTTAATTTTTTAAGGCTTTATTTTTCCAGAGTAGTTTTAGATTCAGAGCAAAATTGAGGGAAAGGTACCTTTTTTGGGGTGCCTCCTGCTCGAACAACCGCCTCCTCTTTGAAGGGGGCTTGGCCAGCTGGCCCCTCTGTGACCCAAAAGTAGGAAGCAGGACTAGAGCCTGGTTCTTTCCTGGGACTTGGGGATACAGGGTGGCGTGGTGGGCCTGGCACACTGCTTTTTCTTTCTTTTTTATAAAAATTTATTAGTTAATTTTATTTGGCAGATAATTACTTTACAATATTATTTTTGCCATATATCAACATGAATCGCCCACAAGTATACACATGTCCACCCCGTCCTAAACCCTGCCCCCGCCTCCCTCCCCGCCCTATCCCTCTGGGTTGTCCCAGAGTACTGGCTTTGGGTGCCCCTCTTCATGCATCAAACTTGCACTGGCATCTATTTCACATTTGGTAATGTACATGTGTCAATGCTATTCTCTCAAATCCTTCCACCCTCGCCTTCTCCCACTGAGTCCAAAAGTCTGTTCTTTACATCTGTCTCCTCTGATGCCCTGTTAATAGGTTCCAGGTTCATCCACTTCACTGGAAAACTGACTCAACTCAAGTGCGTTCCTTTTTCTGGCTGAGTAATATTCCATTGTGCCTATGTACTACAACTTCCTTATCCATTCATCTGCAGATGGACATGTCTTCAGTTCAGTTCAGTCACTCAGTCGTGTCTGACTCTTTGCGACCCCATGAATCGCAGCACGCCAGGCCTCCCTGTTCATCACCATCTCCTGGAGTTCACTCAGACTCACGTCCATCGAGTCAGTGATGTCAGCCAGCCATCTCATCCTCGGTCGTCCCCTTCTCCTCTCACTCTTTCCACTGTTTCCCCATCTATTTCCCATGAAGTGATGGGACTGGATGCCATGATCTTCGTTTTCTGAATGTTGAGCTTTAAGCCAACTTTTTCGCTCTTCTCTTTCACTTTCATCAAGAGGGCACATTGCTTTTCAACTTGAACCCCACAAAAAACATGCAACTCCACCAGGGCAGTAAAACTGCAGCCGTGCACCATGATTCCCCACAGTTTACCCCCAATTTCAATCTGTCTGCAGCTGAAGGGATGGGCATTGTGGGGTCCCACAGCCCGGTGGAGACTGGGCTTGGCCCTGCCCAGGCCCTGCCCCAACTCAGCCCAGGCCCCGCCCACTCGGCCCAGGCCCCGCCCTCTCCCGTGGCTCTAATGGGGGCCTTGCTTAGGGGATGGAGAACGGGTACCTGAGAGCCCCCAGGACAGGGGACAAAGGGTCGAAAGGCTGGCACGGCAGTGCCTGGCTGACTGAGGGCACTGAGCTCCCCGCACCCCGGACCTTGACTTCACTCGACCCGGGGGAGCCCGCTTGTGATGGGCAGGGAGGGGCGGTTTCCAATGCGCCCGTTGTCTCTTCTGCTGCCCCAGACCCCGGGTCTCATTGAGCTGATTCTCAGGCGGGGACGCCCCACCCTCCAAACTTCACCTCTCCAACGCCCACGCCCCCACCCCCAGACCAGCCTCCCTCCACTGCCGGCTGGAGCCAGCCTCCTCATCCGACCCCCGCAGAGGCCCCTGCGGACTCAGAAACAGGCCCCAGCTCATCCGGGGCCCAGAGCCCCCCCAGGTGGGGCTGGTCCACACCTTTCCCCCCAGTGGGCACACCCCGGGCCCGGGTGCCGCCCAGGACAGCTAGGGACAGCGGTCCAGGGACAGGATATGCCTTTGGGCAGACTCTCCAAGCCTGGAGCCTGTGCTGAGGGCGTGCTGTGGACCCCACTGTGGTCCACAATGGGTAAGACAGGTCTGGGTTGGCTCCCGAACAGGCGGAGGGAAGGGCAGGCAGGAGGTGATCTGGGCTGAGCCGGCTCTGGACAAGGAGAAAATGGAAGGTGTCGAGGTCGAGGCTGGCCTCTGGGGGTCCCCTGAGGCAGGAGGACAGAGGGCAGGGGATGCAGGGGGAGCCCAGAGCCCATGCTGAGGCTCAGAGACGGGCCGGGGCTGCTTCTTCAGCCACAGGGCCTGGGGCACTGGCCTCCGGGGCCCCGCGGGGCTCCCCAGCGCTCCTGCGGCCCTGGAGGGGAGGACAGGGGAGTGGCCAATGTGGAGGCCACAGGGAGGGGTGAGCCCCCCCAGGTGGGGCTGGTCCACACCTTTCCCCCCAGTGGGCACACCCCGGGCCCGGGTGCCGCCCAGGACAGCTAGGGACAGCGGTCCAGGGACAGGATATGCCTTTGGGCAGACTCTCCAAGCCTGGAGCCTGTGCTGAGGGCGTGCTGTGGACCCCACTGTGGTCCACAATGGGTAAGACAGGTCTGGGTTGGCTCCCGAACAGGCGGAGGGAAGGGCAGGCAGGAGGTGATCTGGGCTGAGCCGGCTCTGGACAAGGAGAAAATGGAAGGTGTCGAGGTCGAGGCTGGCCTCTGGGGGTCCCCTGAGGCAGGAGGACAGAGGGCAGGGGATGCAGGGGGAGCCCAGAGCCCATGCTGAGGCTCAGAGACGGGCCGGGGCTGCTTCTTCAGCCACAGGGCCTGGGGCACTGGCCTCCGGGGCCCCGCGGGGCTCCCCAGCGCTCCTGCGGCCCTGGAGGGGAGGACAGGGGAGTGGCCAATGTGGAGGCCACAGGGAGGGGCCTCTGGCCTGGACCAGGGGGGAGGCTCTGTGGCCTGAGGGGCCAGCTCTCCTTGGAAGCTGCTGTCCCATTGTGGACGGTGGTCTGAGCCGCCCTCTGCCGTGCACATTAATTAGCAGAGTTAATCCGGAACCCTGCACCCCGTGGGTATCTCACCAGCACTGGCACTATTGTTTGATAAGGATTTAATGAGAAGGAGGGAAAACACCTGATAAGAGCCTCCTCTCATTGTGAACCTCACCAAGGTCAGGAGGAAGGTCCAAAGGGAGGGTGAGACTTGCCCCCCGGCACCCACACGGGGCCAGCCACAGGGGCGGCCACGGCGCCCGTGCTGGGCCCCTGGAGCTGGGACCCCTGGCACTGAGACCCTCCCCGTGCTGGGACCCTGGAGCTGGGCCCCCTGGGCCCCCTGAGACCTCCCCATGCTGGGCCCCCTGCACTGGGATCCCTGGCCCCCCTGGGACCCCTGAGACCCCTGGCACTGAGACCTTCCCATGCTGGGCCCCCTGCACTGGGCCCCCTGGGCCCCCTGGGACCCCTGGCACTGAGACACCCCCGCCCCATGCTGGGACTCTGGAGCTAGGACCCCTGATGCTCCACCAACATCTGTACCACCCCTGGGGAGCTGTGGGGTGATGCCTCCATGGCCGTCTGTATTGAAAGCTGAGGGAGGTTTTCCTGTTCTCACTATTTTGCGCTAATGGCTGCCCCAGGCCACAGCCCTGACGAGGGGCCGGTCACTCAGGTCACCCCGGGGAGCCCAGACCTTCCCGTCTCCACGGGCTTTTCCCTCTTGGCTCACAGACAGCAGTGCTGGGAAGCAAGGCCGGGGCGAGAGGCTGCAAGGTGACCCATCGGCCTGCAGGCAGCTCCCTCCCGAGCATGTCCCGGCAGCAGGTCGTGCAGAGCGCAGACGCCGGGGCTTCAGCAGGAACATGCTGTTCAGCAGGCGGGCTCAGCTGTGCCTGTTCTCGGCTGGGTGGCCAGGGGAGGGGCTGGCAACCGAGTGCCCGCGCCTGCAGCTCCTAGGTGCTCCCGCCGGTGGGTGCAGCCTCCTGGGGCACCTCCGGCCCTGCCCTCCACCCGGGGCCTCTGCCGTGTCCAGGCCTCACCTCCACCTTCCTTCTCGGGGCACACCCTGCCACCGCCCTTCTCGGTGCACGTGGCAGGGAAAGGAGACACGCGTGTCAGAGGGCAGCGCCCACGGACTGCTCTCAGGGGGCCCAGGCACCGGCCCAAGTCTCCAAACACACCCACGCACACGCACACGCACACGCGTGTCAGAGGGCAGCACCCACGGACTGTTCTCAGGGGGCCCAGGCACCGGCCCAAGTCTCCGAACACACACACACACATGCACACACACACACATGCACACACACACACACACACACACGGCTTTGTGGGCACGCCCAGCCCTGGCCAAGGGCAGCTTTCCACACAAACGTGGGGGGTGGCCAGTGCTGGGGACAGGGGCGTCCACGCAACCGCAGAGCAGCGTGGCCGGCCCCTTCCTTCTGGATCATTTTCATAGACGCCAAACTGTGTTAAATAAAGGACATGCGGTCCCAACCCAGAGGGAAACAGGGGACTGAGGAACTCCCCACGACGTCCAGCCTGTGAGCCGATCATGAGCAGACGGTGTGCATTTGACACAGTGTCAGAATCGCAGGATTACTGAGAACATACTGTCAGCGTCCACTCTTGTTCTCAGGCAGGTCACAGGGGAGGTGAGCCGGCTGGGAGGGGGCTGACCCGGCAGTTCTTCAGGAGGACCCCGAGCGAGCAGCCAAGAAAAACAGACTTGTCTTCACAAGCTGAAGTGCAAGAGCATGAGAGGTTGATTTTTGAAAACCTTATTTCTGAAATCTAAGCTGCAGCTGGGGTCTCCCGGCAGTGGCTGTTTGGCAGCTCAGGTTTGGGGTACCAGGGTCCACCCTGGGCTTGGCTGGAGCCGGTTGAGGAAGCAAGCTCAAACTGGGGAGCTCAAACTTGAATTTCCGTCCTGTCCCCAGCGTCCCAGATCTACGCGGTGACCTCTGCACCCCGCTTGCCTGGCTGGGGGGCTGCAGGAGGCATGGGGAGTTGCCTTTCCACACCCTCTCTGGAGCCACTCAGCCTGACTCAGATAGTACTGTTTTCCCAATTCTTCCACAGAATTACACACCATAAACCCAGCAAGTCCTATTTCTGGAAAGAAGTCCCATGGCCATGTCTCCTTTACAGCCCCCAGTTGACCTCGGCCCAGCCAGGGCTGGCCCAGGATGGCCTGACCCACTGGCACCCTCACTGCCTGGCCCTGGGCAGTGCCCAGCCCGGCTCCGGGTCAGGGGCTGCCGGTGAGGATGGAGCAAGCCCTCCCCAGCGAGCCCCCAGGGAGGGGGCCCCGGAGCTAGTCTGAGCCACCTGAACCCGGGGGAGGGCCGACGGCGCCCACCGCTGCGGGCTGCAGGGGGGCCTCTCTGGCCGCTTCTCAGGTGTCACGCACACGCACACGCGTGTCAGAGGGCAGCACCCACGGACTGTTCTCAGGGGGCCCAGGCACCGGCCCAAGTCTCCGAACACACACACACACATGCACACACACACACATGCACACACACACACACACACACACGGCTTTGTGGGCACGCCCAGCCCTGGCCAAGGGCAGCTTTCCACACAAACGTGGGGGGTGGCCAGCGCTGGGGACGGGGGCGTCCACGCAACCGCAGAGCAGCGTGGCCGGCCCCTTCCTTCTGGATCATTTTCATAGACGCCAAACTGTGTTAAATAAAGGACATGCGGTCCCAACCCAGAGGGAAACAGGGGACTGAGGAACTCCCCACGACGTCCAGCCTGTGAGCCAATCATGAGCAGACGGTGTGCATTTGACACAGTGTCAGAATCGCAGGATTACTGAGAACATACTGTCAGCGTCCACTCTTGTTCTCAGGCAGGTCACAGGGGAGGTGAGCCGGCTGGGAGGGGGCTGACCCGGCAGTTCTTCAGGAGGACCCCGAGCGAGCAGCCAAGAAAAACAGACTTGTCTTCACAAGCTGAAGTGCAAGAGCATGAGAGGTTGATTTTTGAAAACCTTATTTCTGAAATCTAAGCTGCAGCTGGGGTCTCCCGGCAGTGGCTGTTTGGCAGCTCAGGTTGGGGGTACCAGGGTCCACCCTGGGCTTGGCTGGAGCCGGTTGAGGAAGCAAGCTCAAACTGGGGAGCTCAAACTTGAATTTCCGTCCTGTCCCCAGCGTCCCAGATCTACGCGGTGACCTCTGCACCCTGCTTGCCTGGCTGGGGGGCTGCAGGAGGCATGGGGAGTTGCCTTTCCACACCCTCTCTGGAGCCACTCAGCCTGACTCAGATAGTACTGTTTTCCCAATTCTTCCACAGAATTACACACCATAAACCCAGCAAGTCCTATTTCTGGAAAGAAGTCCCATGGCCATGTCTCCTTTACAGCCCCCAGTTGACCTCGGCCCAGCCAGGGCTGGCCCAGGATGGCCTGACCCACTGGCACCCTCACTGCCTGGCCCTGGGCAGTGCCCAGCCCGGCTCCGGGTCAGGGGCTGCCGGTGAGGATGGAGCAAGCCCTCCCCAGCGAGCCCCCAGGGAGGGGGCCCCGGAGCTAGTCTGAGCCACCTGAACCCGGGGGAGGGCCGACGGCGCCCACCGCTGCGGGCTGCAGGCGGGCCTCTCTGGCCGCTTCTCAGGTGAGCCCCCGGGATCCCGGGACTCCGCCCAGGGGTGTCGGCTCCTGCCCGCGGGGCAGCCTGGGGCAAACCTGTGTCTCTGCGGCCTCCCTGCTTCTCGTCCTCCCTGGAGCCTCGTTCGCCCTCGTCTCTCAGGTGGGGAAACTGAGCCACCGGAAGCCCACGTGCCCAGGAGCGCCCCAGCCCCGTGAAGCGCCTGTCCCGGGAGCCTGGCACACAGGGCTCCCGGCAAACCTCGTGCCCAGAACCAGTCACCGGACAGGGGCAGGACACACCGGGGCCGGGCAGCGCCGCAGAGCGCGTCCCACAGACCTGGAAGGATGCCCACTGCTGGGCGGCAGGCCAACCCGCCGCCCTGGGACGCTGGTCTCCACCAAGGGCAACTTGGAGGCCGTCCTGACGACCCTGGCTGTGGGGCTGGTGAGCGGCATCCCTGGAGACTCCCTGGCAGGGGTGACAGGTGATGAGGGTCCTGGGCCTGAGGTGTCTCAGGCCCTGAGCGGTGGTGCACGGGAGGGATTCGTGCCCACCGGGGCCCCAGCTACAGCCGTGCCCACAGCTCACTCGGGACAGTCCTGTGGGAGACACACAAAGGCAGGTCCTGGCTAACCATGGGGCCCGGCCAGCTCCCACCTGGGCCCCGGTGCCCCTGGAAGCCAGCACACCCCCGAGAGGGCAGTGGCCTGCCAGGGCCGAGGCAGGGGCATCTGGGAGCCTGGGACAAGCGCTTGGAGACTGAGGGCGCCCTGCCCGCCAGCTCCACCCCCTCACCAAGGAGGCCAGAGGCCCCAGCAACCCCCACCCCGTCCCTGTGGCTCCCCGGCCTGCAGGGAGGCACCAAGGGCTTCAGGAGCCAGGTGGCTTCCTGGGTCCTCTTCCTCCAGTGGGGCAGGCTCCTCCAGGAAACTCTTTTCAGTTTGGGGGTTCTCTCAGGGGATTCTGGGCCAACAGGGTTGGCCCCCTCAAAGAGGCCACAGGGGTCCCCAGACCCTGGGCTGCGTGAAGTGCTTTTGGCCTGCAGCATCTCTGCAGAGGACCGCCCCCGCAACGGCCCCCCTCCTGTGACCGGAGCAGATCCCGGGGCAGGACGCCCTGAAGGGTCCGAGGACTGGGTGCACAGTGGGCGCCGCAGCTGGGCCCTGCCGCCTGCCCGGACACGGATGAGCACCCCCGCCGTGCCGGCCCCTGCCCGCCACTGGGGTCACGGCCTCTCGGAGGGCCACTCGGGGCGCCGCGCACAGTGTGTCCCGGCCCCCCAGTCAGGGCAGCGGCGCTTCTGCCATCAAAGCACCAGCAGAGGCGTCGGCCCGGGGGGACTGGAGCCCGCGCGGCCCGCCCTGTGCTGACCGCTCACGGACAGCGCCCTTTGTCCCCCCACCATCCTCCCGGCCAGGGTGGAGAGGCCGTGTGGGGGCTGGCAGGGCCGCGGCCGTGCCCCGGACACCGAGTCCCCCAGGAGCCTCCCTGTGCCGAGCAGTCTTGCGTGAGCAGCCTCGCCATCTAAAAGGCTAATTTGTGCAAATGAGTGTCCTGCTCACCGGCCTCCTCCTAGGAATGTACCTTCCCACCATGCCGCACACATTCCTCTCCAGAAAACTTTCCATCCTCAGCTGGCCTCAGGGAAGCCGGCTCCCTGCCGCGCGTCTGCCTGCCCTTGGGTCCAGGCGGCACCAAGGCCGATCAGGGCCACTTGACCAGGTGCTCGGGGGACGGAGCAGTTCCGAGGCCCAGGGAAGCAGGGCTCCAGGGTTTCAGGACTCAGACTCTGCTCACTGGTTCTTCCAGCGGGTCCCCCCCCCGAGCCCAGAGGGGGAAGCCCCCACAGCGAAGCCCGTGGCACCCCCGGCAGTGGGTCAGTCCCACCGGTGGCAGTCCCAAGCTTGCCGGGGTGCCAGCCTGAGCTGCGACAGGGGCACGGGGGTCCGGTCTTGTTCCCAGCGCCAGCAGCCTCTGCCACCCCAGGCCCTGCCTCTCCAGGCGCCAGGACCCCCCCAACCCAGCACCTCGGGGACCGTGAACTCCAGGCTCACAGAAGGCCTCTGGCTGGATCTGAAGCTGGCCATGCAGACGCTGCTCACACTTCAGTGAGGCCGCGGGGGCCCCAGCACGGGTGCTCACAGGCGCCCCCCTGGCCTGCCAGGAGGCGCACCGGAGTTACTCCCAGATGAGCATCTCCAGGTTCTTTGCTTTCTCCGTTTTTTGGCCTTGCTGTGTGGCTGGCAGAATCCTAGTTCCACAACTAGGGACTGAGCCACCCCCCTGCGGGCTTTCTGAAGAACTGCTATCAGGAGAGAAAGTGTTTAAAAAGCTGACCCCTTAAACAGAATGAAGTAAGGCAGAAAGAAAAACACCAATACCGTATATTAATGCATATATACGGAATTTGGAAAGATGGCAACGATGACCCTATATGTGAAACGGCAATAGACACACAGCTGTAAAGAGCAGACTTCTGGACTCTGTGGGAGAAGGCGAGGTGGGGTGATTTGAGCGAATAGCGTTGAAACGTGTATATTACCATATGCTAAACAGATCTCCAGTCCAGGTTTGATGCATGAGACAGGGCGCCCCGGGCCGGTGCACTGGGATGACGCTGAGGGGTGGGATGGGGTGGGTGGGATGGGGAGGGAGGTGGGAGGGGGGTTCAGGATGGGGGACATGTGTACACCCACGGCTGACTCATGGCAAAAACCACCACAGTATTGTAATTAGCCTCCAATTAAATCAATAGATTAAAAAAAAAGAAGCTGACCCCTTCTCAGGGAACGGGGCTCATCCCCAGAGCGTGCGAGCCTGTGGCCCGCGGAGTACAGTGGCCTGTCCGGGAGCACGGAGCTCTCGGGGGGACGCCAGCTCTGAGCCCTGGACTCCCAAGTCCTCCGCACACGCACACCCCAAGCCCCTGGGACCAAGCCCAGCCAGCCCGGCCCACCATTGTGCCCTGGCCTTCCCGGCGAGGGTTTGCGCTAGGCCTGGGGTGGGGGGGCGCTGAGGTGGGGGCCAGGCAAGCAAGGCGCTCGGGCCCAAGTGGCCCTGGTCCTGCGCCAGCAGCCCTGGGGGGCCACGGGCTCCGGCACCCAAGGCCGCCTGTGCCACACGCGGCCCTGGGAGGTCGGAGGAGCCGTGCACGGCTGTCCCACCTGCCCCCATCACCGCCAGGTCCCGGGACAGGGGCCCGCCGCAGGGCGTGGCGTGGGGCGCAGACACGGCAGGGTGTTTACAGCTGCGCTCCGGCAGGAGGCCTCTCCGGGGACTCAGTCTGCTCAACACAAATAAGAGCTTGCCGGAGGCAGGTGGGGTCTAGGCCCAGCCAGTCCCCCCAGGCCTTCTGGTTCCAGGGAAGCGTGAAGGTAGAGACCTCAGGAGCATCCTGGTTCCCCCGGCCCAGAGGGCGGAGGCACGTGGGGAGCACTCAGGGCCGATGCACACTCAGCCAACTCCTTCCCTCTTCAGTGACGACCAGGAGCCGCGGTGACTAGGCCTGGGAGGGCAGAAGCCATCTCGAGCAGGGCCCAGCCCCGTGTGACCTGCAGAATCGGGCTGGCGGCTGCCCCCAGCCATGTTGAACGCCCTGTCACGCACGGTGGGCACAGCCCCATGGCCCCAGGACTCAGCACCACGCTTCCTGGGGGGCCAGCCACCCTGCTCAGAGACGGCGGGCGGGGCGGGCGCTGGGCTCCCAGCCAGCACACAGCCTTGGGGTCTAGCTGCCAGTCCTGGGGCATTGACTTTGGGGGTAAACGGGGCCTCCCAAAAGGGGCCTGGCGGGATTGGGCCAGGCCCAGAGCCAATCTCTGAAATGTGGGCAAATCCGTCGATGGAGCTGACCCACAGGTCAGCCCTACAAACCCACTGCACCCCGCCGGGACGCATCCACAGAGGGCTTTGGGCCTGGGGGAGGGCAGAGGAGGAGCCCTGGACGAGCACTCACCTGTGAGGAGCCCTGGGTCTGCGTGAACAGCGGCTCGGAACACAGCAGGGCAGGCAGGCGAGCAGGGGCCACGGGAGCTCGGGGCGGGGGGGCCCCGTGTGGCCACCGCCGCCAGGGCCGGCCCCGCCTGTGTCCCCAGGGCTCCGCCGTGCTCGTCTGACACGCGCGTGCAAGGACCCACTTCCCATGGGTTGGCTGGGCAGCTGGGGGGTCGCTGCCACGCACACAGCCTAGCAGGTCAAGATAACCTCTGCTGACAGGAAGTGAGTAAAGAAGAAACTCCCGGGAAACGTATGAGTCCCAAAGGCAGAAGAAAGCATTTGTGCGCGTGGAGGCATCTGAGCTAAGCCTGAGCAAGCGACAGAGTGGAGCGGAGCCCCGGGGGAGCGCTGCGGGGGCCGAGACCCGGACGCCCGCTGCCCGAGCGCGCGGCAGGAGGCCCTCTGGCAACGCCTGGCCCTGACCCACGGCTGCCAGTCACACTGCTGGCTACAGTTACGTGCACGAACGTAAACCCCGTCAGACCCGACGAGAAAACCAGCGCCGCGCTCGGAAGATAAAGACGCAGGTTGAAAGCCAGAGAAAGGAGCAGGGTGCGCCACGCACACGTCATCGAGGGCGCCTGCAGGGCGCGGAGGAGACTCCAGGCAGGAGCTCAGGAGAGCGGAGGGGCCGCCCCCGAGGACACAGCCGTCCTGCAGCCCGGCTGGAACACGGAGGCAGAAGCTGACAGACTGAAATTCGCCTCCAGAGAAGGTTTTAGCATCTCTCTCGGGTACTGAAGTTAGTAAAGTACAGACTTGAACAACACAATTAATCAACTTGACCAAATGGACTAATAGTGGAATGCTACATCGTTCACCTGCAGAATACACTTTCATCAAGCGTCCGTGGGATATTTACCAAAACAGCCCAGACTCTAAACCACAGTCAGAGGCCTGGCGAATGTGGAAGGGCTGAAACCGCACGGCGTGTGTTCTCTGGCCATGCTGGGATTTTTTATCAGATTTCAAAGACAGAAAGATAGCAGGAAACCACCCCCCACTGAATATTTGGAAATTTAGCAACTGCCATGTGAGCCTCACACGTCTAAGTAGCCTCTGTCAAAGGAGAAATGACAATGGAAATCAGAAAATATTTTGAACTGATGAGGAAAAGCGCAACATATTAAATCCACCAGAATGCAGGAAAGTAGTTATCAGAGGAAGATTTACAACTTTTTATCTTGGAAAAGTCATACATTAAAAAAGAGAAACACTGAAAATCAGTGAACTAAGGTTTCAGTTTAAGAAGCTAGAAAGAGAGCATCAAAGAAAATCAGGGAAAGAAGGGAAAGGGGCAGCGGTGCCCCCGTAGCAGAAGGCGGACGGCAGAGAGCGCAAGCAGGGCCGGAGCCGGGGCGCCGAGCAGGCTCTGGGTGCGGACAAGCCCCCAGCAGGACCCACCCCCACGAGGGGGAGACGGCAGTCACTGGCACGAGCGAGCAGAGCGGCACGTCACCCAGAAATGCTCAGACTTAAAAGGGATCATAGAACACGACGGGGCTTCCCGGAGGCTCAGTGGGGAAGGGTCTGCCTGCCAGTGCAGGAGACACGCGTTCCGTCCCTGGTCCAGGAAGATCCCACAGGCCGTGGAGCGGCCAAGCCCGGGAGCCGCAAATACTGAGCTCCGAGAGTCCTGGGCTCCACCGTGAGAAACCGGCGCGCCACGACGAGCGAGCAGCCCCACTCGGCGCACCTGAAGGAGAGCCCACACAGCAAAGACCCAGCACAGCCACAAATAAACAAATAACTAAAAAAAACAACACTATCATGAGCTTTGCATCAAATAAACACGATATTTTCGATGAAAAGGCAAAATCCTTGAAAATTCAATTTAACAAAACGGACACAGATGAAACACAAAGTCTGAACAGTCTGAGATTTATGGATGAAATTAAATCTATAAAGCTTTTACGCCTAGAAGAGTCCCTGGAGAGTCCTCCCACAGGAGGACATGCGTAGCTTGCATGTCCGGATTTTTCCCTAGGTATTTCTTATGTTTGATGTTGTGTAAATAGTACTTTTCAATTAGCTTTCACGTCCTAAAGAATTTGCTGCTGGGGGCAGAACTGGAGGCGGGTTGCAGCCGGCAGCCTTGCACATCCACTGTTTAATTCTAACCGTGTGTCCTCGTTCTTGGGACGTTGCCTGTGGGCAGCAATCTCACCTGCCAAGACGGCCAGTTTGCTCTCCCGTCTATTCCTAGCCCTTCTGTTCTCTCTCTGAAGACAGTGGGCAGGTGCCCTTGACAGGTCCTGGCCTCGGGACAGCCTCTCAGAACTTCACTAACTATTCGGTGAGTGCAGATACTGCTTATGGTATCGGATGAGTAATAAAGCTCACTCTGTTCCGGACTTGCTAAGCTTCTCCTCTCGCCTTCCTTGGTGGAGTGGACTTTCAGTTTCAGCGAAAGCTCTTTCCGCCTCTGTCGGTGGCCACGGGGTGAGTCCGGAAGTCAGGCTGTCCTGGGCTCCGGAGGCCTCGGGGGTCCAGCTCTGTACAGAAGGCCGCTGGGCTGGCCTGGGGGCTGGGAGGGCAGGTCACCAGGCATGAGGTCCAAGCGTGCCCCCAACCGAGGGGTTTTTATGGGGTCCCGGCAGCACGGGCTGCAGGCAGGGCCCAGGGTCATTTTTGTCCTCCAGGGAGGGGGGAGGATTGGCATGACCCCTGGTCGAGGTCAGAGTCTGCACTCAGCCCAGCCCTGGAAGTCCGGACTGTGCATCACCCTGGGGGGCCCAGGACCGCTGGAAACTCCACCCCACCTTGGACCCCGGCCGGGCAGTGATGGAGTGTGAGTGCGACCCCAGGGCTGGGGACAGAATGCGCCTGCACAGACATCCAAACGCCCCTTCCCTGCAAGCTTGGCCTGAGGCCAAAGGCTCCAGGCTCAGCCGAGGCCACAAAGGCCGGCAGGCAGACCCCACGGGTCGAACAGGAGAACACACGCGCAGCTACGCAGACTTGGCCTGGACAGCCCCTGGCGCACGGCAGGCGCTCCGCAGGCAGGCAGGCCGCGAGGGAATGACTGGGCAGCGAGACCTCCAGAGGAGCCAGCGCGCCACTCAGGAGTGCTGAGAAGCCTTCCGCAGCTCCCTCCTCGGCACTGGGCCTGCGTTGCTCCGCGGCTCTCTCTAGCTGCAGGGAGCGGGGGCAGCGCTAGCCTCGGCGGTGTCTCTTGTTTGGAGCAAGGTCTGGAGCACACAGGCCTCAGGGGCTGATACACGGGCTGCGGTATGTGGGATCTTCCCAGACCAGGGATCAAACCTGTGTCCCCTGCATTGGCAGGCGGGTCCGTAACCCCTGGACCACCAGGGAAGCCCCACCCCATCTTACAGTCACATCAAAGCAGGGCTCTCATGCCTGCGTATCGCCAGCAGAGTCGGTAAGCCGTTGCTTCCTCATTCATGAGGTGCTTCTCGCCAACCCCGTGAACGAAACTCATAGCCACAAGCACCACGACGGGCTGGATGCAACGCTTCCACCTTGATTTTCTCTCTATGGATGCTCAGGGTCTGCGACGCTTCCACCTTGATTTTCTCTCTCTGGATGCTCAGGGTCTGCGACGCTTCCACCTTGATTTTCTCTCTCTGGATGCTCAGGGTCTGGACTGGCTTCTTGCGTGGCTTTCGCATCGCAGGCTGCGTTGCGTGGCTGCGGCTCTGCCGTGGGCGTCGTGGACTGAACCGCGTCCTCCCCTCAAATGCCCTTGCTGCAGCCCCCGCCGCCCGCTGTGATGGCACTCCGCGAGGGGTCGTCAGGAGGCAGTCATGGTGGGGTCATAGGGTGGGGTCCTGATCCAGTGGGATCAGCGCCTTATAGGAAGAGAAAGGGACCGTCCTCCTCCGCTCCAGCCTGCTCTGAGGACAGGCCACGCAGGGGCTCATCACCGGAACCAAGTCCCGTTGGGCTTGACCTTGGACTCCCAGACTCAAATTCTGTGAGAAAACAGGTTTCTGATGATTACCCCGTCCCATCTGGGGCGCTTCTTTCTGAGGCCACGCGTCTGCAGGCAGACCCCCTGGTGACCCAGGCCGGGGGGGACGGAGGGGAGGGGGGCCTGTCTCTTATACACATCTAGATGTGTATAAGAGACAGAGTCCTGCAGATGTGTATAAGAGACAGGGAGAGGACCCAAGGATAGTCACGGTGTTCGAGTTTCCTGGGACCCTGACACAGACTCAGGTATTAAAAGATGCCCCCACCCACCCCTGCACCCACGCATCTGCCCACCCACCTGTCCCTGCATCCAACCAGCATCTCCGGGGGCTCTGTGTGTCGGGCAGTTTCAGGGCCTTTGTGGAGCCCTTCACTTGTGGAAAGACGTTCCCACGGGGACAGCAGCCCTGCCCGGAGCCTGGAGAAGTGGAGTCTTGAGTCACCCCTGTGAGCTGAGATTAGCAGCGGCAGGAGGAGAAGGGCAGCTCAGGAAGCGGAGGGGACGCTGATGGGGTCCCCAGGGCAGGCGCTGAGGAGCTCAGGGAGGGGCCGGGGCCTGTCCTCTTAGTGGGGGCCCACAGGAGCAGATGGGCCGCTGAAGGAGGCGCAGGGCTCTGAGCCGCTGTGGGCTGGCCACAGGCACTGAGCAGCCGGCAGGCTTTAGGGAGTTCTGAAGGTGCTATGGACCGAACGCTGGGGGCTTGGAGGCTGGGGACTGGAGGCCAGGGGAACTGGGGGCTGAAGGACCAGAGGCCAGGGGCCCGGAGGCCTGGAGAACTGGAGGCCGGGGGACTGGAGGCCGGGGGCCTGGAGGCCAGGGGATGGGAGGCCAGGGGATTGGAGGCCGGGGAGCTGGAGGCCGGGGGGCCAGAGGCTGGTGGACTGGAGGCTGGGGATTGGAGGCCGGGAGAGTTGGAGGCTGGGGGCCTGGAGGCTGGGGGATTGGAGGTTGGGGATTGGTAGCTGGGGGGAACTGGAGGCTGGGGGACAGGAGGCCGGGGGGCCAGAGGCTGGGGG
>SJYT01025285.1:60203-80185 GCA_006410635.1 Cephalophus harveyi | reverse complement strand
CATCTCTTGTTTGACCACTTCCAATTTGCCTTGATTCATGGACCTGACATTCCAGGTTCCTATGCAGTATTGCTCTTTACAGCATCGGATCTTGCTTCTATCACCAGTCACATGCACAACTGGGTATTGTTTTCGCTTTGGCTCCATCCCTTCATTCTTTCTGGACTTATTTCTCCACTGATCTCCAGTAGCGTGTTGGGCACCTACTGACCGGGGGAGTTCCTCTTTTGGTATCCTATCATTTTGCCTTTTCATACTGTTCATGGGGTTCTCAAGGCAAGAATACTCAAGTGGCTTGCCATTCCCTTCTCCAGTGGACCACGTTCTGTCAGCCCTCTCCACCATGACCCGCCCGTCTTGGGTTGCCCTGCAGGCATGGCTTGGTTTCATTGAGTTAGACAAGGCTGTGGTCCTAGTGTGATTAGATTGACTAGTTTTCTGTGAGTGTGGTTTCAGTGTGTCTGCCCTCTGATGCATGGGGTCGCAGAGTTAGAAACGACTGACTGACTGAACTAAACTGACCTTTGAAAGTGAAAACGCACCTGTGCACGTGCGTGAAGAGCCGCCCGTTGATAAGAAAAGGCTGATAACTCAGTAACACAGTAGCAAAGGCCACGATATACGGGTCACAGAACAGGAAGAAATGTCTCCCAAATGAGATCAGACACTCAGCCTCACTCACAATGAGACAGTCAGATTAAATCTCCGGGAGATGCCCTTTCCCACCTGCCTAGGATGAGGGACAGGTGTGCCCCTCGCCGTGGGCAGGTGAGGCGGGTGTCTTTTCAGGACACGGATGAGTGCTTAGCAGGCCCTGCGCTGCTCAGAGGCGCATCTCCAGTGCCGACGGACGCAGAAACTGAAATAGCAGGCCGGTCTGTCCACACATTGTGTGTGTGTGTGTGTGTGTATGTGTGTGTGTGTCTGTGGTGTGTATACGTGTATGTGTGGTGTGTCGTGTGTGTGTGCATGTCTGTGTGTGTGTGTGTGTGTCTGTGATGTGTATACGTGTATGTGTGGTGTGTTGTGTGTGTGTGCATGTCTGTGTGTATGTGTGTGTGTATATGTGTGGGTGTGTATTTTTTCTCAATGGGTGAAAAGTTCAGATCACTTTTTCTGTGGGTTTTCAGGGCTCCCTTCCAGACAGGAGCATCTGGTCAGAGGTCAGCCTGTGACTTATCCACCCTTTGTCCAAATTATTAAGGTTTTCTAGTAACCATACAGGAATGTGGCAGAGGATTAGGACTCCGAGTCCCAAAGGGCAGAGTTCTGTTCTTGTCGTCGTTAAGGGTCACCTTGCTCCTTGGCACCTTCCTGCCCCACTGGCCCCACAGCTGCCAGAGACAACTGTGACCTGAGACCCACCGTGCACGTCTACTCTGGGGAGATGTTTGGCTGAAGAGCAAACTCTGAGCCTGAGCTGAAACCAGCCTGCTGTCTCGGCAGGGGGTGTGCGGGGTTGGCTGGCACTGGCCACATCTGGCCCTGGACCTGACGACCCTGCAGTGCTGGCCTCTTCAGAGGGGCCCCCGACCAGTGGTCACCAGATGTGGCCCCCAGGAGCCTGGCCGGGGCAGGAGGCACAGGTTTCTGGGAGCAGCAGCTGGGGCTGGCAGGGCAGCCCTCCACGCCGCTTACTCGGGGCTCGCTGGGGCCTTTGAGGTGCAGGAGCGGAGGCCACGTGCAGCCTGGGAGAAGCGCGGCCTCACAGCAGCCCAGCAAGCAGGGGACTCAGGCGCACCGTGGTTCTGGTTCTGGGCGGACTTTCTAACTCAGCTCCCAAACGCCAAGCGGCAGGAGGGAGAGGAGAGGACGCGCCGCCATCTGTGGACTCAGTGAGCCCCTGCGAGGCCAGGCGAGAGCCCAGGCCTTCCTGTGGCGGCAGCACTCCGAGGGACCAGTGCAGACTCCTGGGTCCAGGCCCCCTGAGCCTGGCCTCCAGCTGGGGCCCGGGGCCCGCAGGGAGGGCTCTGGGCCAGGCTGAGGTGTGGGAGCAGGCCGTGAAGGAAGACACACGTCCCTCCGTCCGCAGTGGGCAGCCAGCTGGGCACGTGCCTGCAGGGAGCAGGTGTGGCAAGGCCTGGGCTCCTGGGCTCCTGCCCGTCTCCCCATCAGGGACCCTCCCATGCTGGGCTTGGAGGGCCCTCCAGGGGGTCGAGAGCCTGCAGACCTCAGGGAGGCCAAGCTCGGGCTTCCTGCTGACGGGCAGGGCGGGGCTGGAGGATTTCCAGGAAGCTCGGCCCCCACTCTGGCCCCCCAGCCCGAGCTCCCAGGCAGCCTCCCATGTGGGCACCTCGGGCCGTGCAGCTGGTGGCCCCCCTGTGGGCTGGGAACCGTGTCTTGTGGAGACAATGAGGCGCCAGCCTCCCGACCTCTGAGATTGTCCGTGAAGGTGGGACCCCCCCGCTGCCTTCCTGGGTGGCCGCCCTCCCAGGACTCCCGTGAAAACCATCAGAGGAAGAAGCGGGCCCTCATCCTGACATCCAGATGGCCCGCTGCTGCCGTGGGGCCTGAGCCCAGGAGGCCTGAGGGCTCCCGGGGGGCACCCAGCGGGTCCTCGGGGCCTCAGGGCCCCTTCTGCCCCACTGGCCGCGACTGAGGCCCCCTGGGCTACAGAGCAGGGCCCATGCCTGCCCCACTGCGCCTCAACCAGACCCGGAGATGACTGTCCGGGGAAGAGAGACAGACCTTCTGAGAGGCAGCATCTAGCCCCCAGATGCCCCCACATGTCCCGGGTCGCCAGTGAGGAGTCAGGCCGAGGACAGGGTGTGGGGCTCCGGGATGGGAGCCCAGGTCCCGGGGGCTAGGGCGCGCCGGCCAGGCTCAGTTTACCGCCGGACTCGTGGGCCACACCCTGTGCTCTGCCTTCTCCCTGACCCCGCGGCTCCTGGGCCCTCGCACCTCAGGAGACGATCCTTGGAATAAAAAAGCAGACTTCCTAATAAACAGAACTTTGTTTTCCAGTCACACAGTCATGTCCAACTCTTTGCCACCTCATGGACTGTAGCACACCAGGCTTCCCTGTCCATTACCACCTCCTGGAGGTTACTCAAGCTCATGTCCACTGGTCAGTGAAGCCAAACAACCATCTCAGCCTCTGTCGTCCCCTTCTCCTCCTGCCTTCAATCTTTCCCAGCATCAGGGTCTTTTCCAATGAGTCAGCTCTTCTCATAAGGTGGCCAAAGTACTGGAGTTTTAGCTTCAGCATCAGTCCTTCCAATGAATATCCAGGCTTGATTTCCTTTAGGACTGACTGGTTTAATCTCCTTGCTGTCCAAGGGACTCTCAAGAGTCTTCTCCAACACCAAAATTCAAAAGCATTAATTCTTCAGCACTCAGCCTTCTTTATGGTCCAACTCTCACATCCATACATGACTACTGGAAAAACCATAGCTTTGACTATATGGACCATTGTAGGCAAAGTAATCTCTTGGCTTTTTCATACACTCCCTAGGTTTGTCATAGCTTTCCTTCCAAGGAGCAAGCATTCTTTAATTTCATGGCTGCAGTCACCAACCTCAGTAATTTTGGAGCCCAAGAAAATAAAGTCTGTCCCTGTTTCCACTGTTTCCCCATCTATTTGCCATGAAGTGATGGGACCAGATGCCATGATTTAGTTTTTCAAATGTTGAGTTTTAAGCCTGTCTCTTATACACATCTAAGAAAAGGCTGATAACTCAGTTTCAGTAATTTTGGAGCCCAAGAAAATAAAGTCTGTCCCTGTTTCCACTGTTTCCCCATCTATTTGCCATGAAGTGATGGGACCAGATGCCATGATTTAGTTTTTCAAATGTTGAGTTTTAAGCTGGCTTTTTCACTCTCCTTTTTCACCCTCATCAAGAGGCTCTCTAGTTATTCTTCGCTTTCTTCCATGAGGGTGGTGTCATCTGCATTTCTGAGGTGATTGATTTCTCCTGGCAATCTTGATTCCAGCTTGTGATTCATCCAGCCTAGCATTTTGAATGGTGTAATCTGCATATACTTTAAATAAGCAGAGTGACAATATACAGCCTCCATGTACTCCTTTCCCAATTTTGAATCAGTCCGTTGTTCCATGTGGCCAGTTCTAACTGCTGCTTCTTGATGTATATACAGGTTTTGCAAGAGGTAGGTAAGGTGGTCTGGTATTCCCATCTCTTTAAGAATTTTTGTTTGTTGGGATCCACAATAGTTTGTTGTGATCCACACAATCAAAGGCTCTGGTGTAATCAATGAAGCAGAAGTAGATGGTTTCTGGAATTCTCTTGCTTTTTCTATGATGGATGTTGACAATTTGATCTCTGGTTCCTCTGCTTTTTCTTAATCCAGCTTGTATATCTGGAAGTTTTCTGTTAATATACTGTTGAAGCCTAGCTTGGAGAATTTTGAGCATTACTTTGCCAGCATGTGAAATGAGTGCAGTTGTGTGGTAGTTTGAACATTCTTTGGCATTGCCTTTCTTTGGGATTGGAATGAAAATTGACTTTTTCCAGTCCTGTGGCCACTGCTGAGTTTTCCAAATTTGCTGGCATATTGAGTGCAGCTCTTTCACAGCATTATCTTTTAGGATTTGAAATAGCTCAACTGGAATTCCATTACCTCCATGAGCTTTGTTTATAGTGATGCTCCTTAAGGCCCACTTGACTTCACATTCCAGGTTGTCTGGCTCTAGGTGAGTGATCACACCATTGTGGTTATCTAGGTCATTAAGATCTTTTTTGTACAGTTGTTCTGTGTATTCTTGCCACCTCTTCTTAATATCTTTTGCATCTGTTTGGTCCATACAATTTCTGTCCTTTATTGTGCCCATCTTTGCATGAAATGTTCCCTTGGTATCTCTAATTTTCTTGAAGAGATCTCTAGTCTTTCGCATTCTATTGTTTTCCTCTATTTCTTTGCATTGATCACTGAGGAAGGCTTTCTTGTCTTTCCTTGCTATTCTTTGGAATTCTGCATTCAGATGGTATATCTTTCCTTTTCTCCTTGCCTTTCACTTCTCTTCTTTTCTGAGATATTTGTAAGGCCTCCTCACATAACCATTTTGCCTTTTTGCATTTCTTTTTCTTGGGGATGGTTTTGATCACTGTCTCTTGTATAATGTTACAAACCTCCATCCATAGTTCTTCAGGCACTCTGTCTATCAGATTCAATCACTTGAATCTACTTCTCACTTCCTCTGTATAATCGTAAGGGATTTGATTTAGGTCATACCTGAATAGTCTAATGGTTTTCCCTTCTTTTTTCAATTAAAGTCGAATTTTGAAGGAGTTTATGATCTGAGCATGAGTGAAAAAGAGAACTATCTCAAACACCCATCTTTTCTGTCAATATTCCAATTATTTTGAAATCAGACTTAACACAGGATTCTTACCACTTTTTCCTTGGAGTCTTAAAACAAAGGAGAAGTGGCCCCAATAGTGGGACCTCCCTTGAGGTCCTGGCAGGGCTGATGGGCCAGGGGGCCTAGGGGTCTGACTGTTGGTGGACAGACCTTTGGGGTCCTGCTGTCCTCAAGCACACGACTGTTGTGGTGGGGGTGATTGCGGCTGGGGTGCCCTAGAATGCCTGGCCTTATCGGCTGTTTTCCTGGAGGGCGGGGGGACGTCCTGAATGGGGGCACTCCCATGCAGATACGGTGGGGCTTCAGGCAGGGTGGGGGTCCAGGGCACCAGATACAGCGTGAGGGGTGAGGTCAGAGGGGATCCGTGGGGCCTGGGGGCTCTGCTCACCTGGCCTCTGTCCGAGCAGCCCCGCAGCCCCTCCAGCCTGACTCCCGTGGGGACTCCCTGCAGAAGGGGGCCATTTTCTGAGCAGGAGGCAGGTGACCTCTGAGGAGGGCGTCCCAGGGCCGGTGGACTGGTAGGGCCTCTCAGCTGCACGAGCAGGGGCGGGAGGGAGGTGGCCACAGCCCCAGGTCAGGGGCCTGGTTTCCCGAGCCCAAGTTCTCTCTGTGGAGCTAGGCTGGCCCCCTGACTTCCGCTCCCCCCGCAGGCTTCCACCTGTCCCACAAGGTCACCAGTGTGGTCCCTGAAAGTGCCCTGCTCATCGTGCTGGGCCTGGTGCTGGGCGGCATCGTCCTGGCAGCCGACCACATCGCCTCCTTCTCGCTCACGCCCACGGTGTTCTTCTTCTACCTGTTGCCGCCTATCGTGCTGGACGCTGGCTACTTCATGCCCAACCGCCTCTTCTTTGGCAACCTGGGCACCATCCTGCTGTACGCGGTCATTGGCACCGTGTGGAACGCGGCCACCACTGGGCTGTCGCTCTATGGTGTCTTCCTCAGTGGCCTGATGGGTGAGTGGGCACCGCCACCTGGCCGGGGGTGGGGGGCTCCTGGAGGGGCCCGGGGGTCCTCAGGGTAGGCTCCCAGAAGCTGCCTCTAAGAAAGCACAAGACAAAAAACACAGACTTAAAAGGAGAGTGAGTGTAGGGGTCATCCAGAGATGTCACCAGTGGCCACTTAACCCTCCTGGGTTTTAATTCATCAACAGCTAGTCCACGCCCATCCTCAGGCCGAGGCCTGTGTCCTGCTGGGGAATGAAGTCTGGTCCGACCAGGTTGGCCGGTGGGTGGGGTGCTGGGAACGAGCCGGCCGCTGGCCCTCCCCCTTGGCAGGGAGGTCGGGTCCCGCCTCAGACCCCAGGGAAGGAGCAGGCGGCCTCTGGCAGAGGGCAACACCTGAGCCCCACGCCTGTGGAGCCCAAATAAACCTGCCCCTGAGCAGAAGGTTGGGTGTCGTTTCTACTCAATCCGGCAGGGAGAAGGCGGGCAAGCCTCTCCTCCATCACGTGGGATCTGTGTCTGAGGCTCTTCCCCTGCCCATGTTTCCTGCCAGTTGGTTACTAACCTCAGTCCTGGCCTACCTCTGAGGTGCACCCCACCCACCTGGGAGCTGGTCATTATCCACCCGGGAAACGAGCAGGTGGGGCCCTGCTCGCCGAGGCCGCGCATACGTGCCGGGTGGCATGGCCCTGAACTCAGCCTGGCTCCCGCGTGCCTCTGTGCTCCGTGGGCTGAGCTCCCGGTGTTGGGGGCGACGAGGGAGGTGGGGGTGCTATCACCTTCCTGGGCAGTAGTCTCAGCTCAGCTTCAGCTTCACACACTTCCACCAGCTGAACCAGACAAGGGACAGGCCCTCTGACAGGAGAGCATGCACCCCCACCCCCCCAGTGGGGCTCATGACCTCCCTTGAAATCACAGTGACAAAGAAGACACATTGAGAAACGCACTGAGGGCTAAGGCACCCCATCTGCAGGAGTCACCTAGGACTTTGTCCTCCCCCTGGACAGTGCGGGCTTCCTCAAGTCCCCACAGCCACCCGGCACCATCCCCAAGCCCAGCCCTGGAAGCCCCCCAAGGCTGGCGTGCTGCCAAACACACCCGGCCGGTTCTCCCCAACGCCTGGGCCGCAGGGGCCACGCAGGTGGCATTAGACTGCCATCCCTGGCGGTGCCCTCAGGTAGCCGGGACAGCCTGAGGCCACTTCTGGCCCCCAGGCCCAAGGGAGCGTGCTGGGGTGTGGCTCCCTGAGGGGCCACAGCCGTCTGAGGCCTGTGCTCCGTCCTTGGGATGGAGTGGTCATGGCTGGGTGTCAGCCAAGGTCATGGAGCAGGGCAGTGCCCAGGGGACACCCGGAGCCCAGCCCTGTAGCCGGCGGACAGGGAGGTCTCTGCTGTCAGCCTGCTCCTGGCTCTGAGGTCTGCCCCAAGGCTGGGGGACACTGCCAAGGAAGGGTCAGCCTGGGTGGCCACAGGTGGGCCAGGCAGCAGACGTCCGGGGGCATCTGGGCACAGCAGCTCAGCACCCAGAAACCCCGGGCCACCAAGAGGCCCCGTGGGTGGGCAAGGCCGACGTGGGGGAGGGTCCGGGAACACACAGTCTGGCAGCCACAGTCCCGTCCCTGGGACCTTCCTGGTAGGGCTGGCGCAGGGAGGACTGGCCCTCCAGGGAGGAGGGCTCCCCCTGACGGCCCACTCGTCTTCCAGGAGACCTGAACATCGGGCTACTGGACTTCCTCCTGTTCGGCAGCCTGATTGCCGCTGTGGACCCGGTGGCCGTGCTGGCCGTGTTTGAGGAGGTGCACGTCAACGAGGTGCTGTTCATCATCGTCTTTGGGGAGTCCCTGCTCAATGACGCTGTCACCGTGGTGAGTGCCCAGCAGGATGTGCCTCCTGGTCCTGCACCAGGGTCTCGCTGCTGGCATCCCAGCTTCGGCTGCAGGCCGGGTGTCTGCCCTTGACTGTGGAGTTGTGGGTGATCACGATGTTGTGGGGATCGAGGAGGGGAACTCAGCCAGGCCCAGTGTGCCCGTGGCCTGAGGGCTGGTGGTCCACGTCAGCTCTGGGTAGCCCAGAGAAAAGGGCGGCCCGTCTGGATATCAGAGGCCATCCTCCCCACACCGGCCATGGGCTCTGGAGCAGTGCAGTCCCAGGGGCAGCACAGAGGGCCGGTCAGCGGTGTGGCTGAGCACCTGCCTGGGGTCTCCTCAGCCCTGCAGGTTTGCAGACGTAGTGGGCGTCCAGTCTTCTCTTTGCTCTAAAAGCCCCTCCATGTTCTATAAATGCGTGAACTTCTGCCCAAGCCAGGAAGCTCCTCCCTGGCGCCTGTGAGGCTCGTCTTGCTTATGGAGGAGGAAGCGGGAGACGCAGGGCGCTGTGCTCTGCTCCCCCAGCCTTCACAGCTGTGCCATCCCACGCAGTCCCCGTGCAGCGACACCACCAGATTTCCTTCCATAAACAAAGCTTTGCCATCTGCCCCATGAGGGCCTTCTTCCCCCTGGAGAGCACAGACCTGGAGACACAGAAACATTTCTTCCCAAGGGCCCCACAGCTCCCCCGACCTGGGTCACCCCCAGGCCCCACCCCTGGACGTGGAGCCAGCGCATCCTTCAGGAGCTTCGCTCAGAGCACAGTGGGCACCTCCCACACACAAAGCCCTGTAGCCTTGGATGAGGTGTTAGGCATTTATCGCCACATCATAGCAGGATGTGGAGAAAGAAAGGGCAACCCACTCCAGTACTCTTGCCTGGAGGATCCCATGGAGGGAGGAGCCTGGTAGGCTACAGTCCATGGGGTCGCAAAGAGTCAGACACGACTGAGCGACTTCACTTCCCTTCACTTCATAGCAGGATGAGGTTTGAATGTCAAGAGGCAAAGATGCCAGGGGTGCGTCCCCACTGACAGGGGCCGCATAACGGCAAAGTTGCTGCAAATGAAACTCTGGTTGTGTCTTGGGAAGCAAACTAAAGATCATCAGGGCAGGCTGGCTTTGTGGCCGCCCTGCTTCACTGTGGGCGGCGAAGGCCAGGTTTTCTCTGAGAGTTCTTGTTCCTCCCAGACTGTCCTCCCGCCCCAGAACCCCCACTACCGCCCCAGATGAGTTTGCCCCGGCAGTTTTCAGTTTCCCTTCAGATTGCTGCCATGGTCTCCTCACTTGGCCCAAGTCTCAGCAGGCCTGGGGCCCGAGACGGGGCGGAGTCAGTGCTGACCGCAGGCTGACGGGGTCCTGTCTGTGTCCTCTGACGGCCCACTCGTCTTCCAGGAGACCTGAACATCGGGCTACTGGACTTCCTCCTGTTCGGCAGCCTGATTGCCGCTGTGGACCCGGTGGCCGTGCTGGCCGTGTTTGAGGAGGTGCACGTCAACGAGGTGCTGTTCATCATCGTCTTTGGGGAGTCCCTGCTCAATGACGCTGTCACCGTGGTGAGTGCCCAGCAGGATGTGCCTCCTGGTCCTGCACCAGGGTCTCGCTGCTGGCATCCCAGCTTCGGCTGCAGGCCGGGTGTCTGCCCTTGACTGTGGAGTTGTGGGTGATCACGATGTTGTGGGGATCGAGGAGGGGAACTCAGCCAGGCCCAGTGTGCCCGTGGCCTGAGGGCTGGTGGTCCACGTCAGCTCTGGGTAGCCCAGAGAAAAGGGCGGCCCGTCTGGATATCAGAGGCCATCCTCCCCACACCGGCCATGGGCTCTGGAGCAGTGCAGTCCCAGGGGCAGCACAGAGGGCCGGTCAGCGGTGTGGCTGAGCACCTGCCTGGGGTCTCCTCAGCCCTGCAGGTTTGCAGACGTAGTGGGCGTCCAGTCTTCTCTTTGCTCTAAAAGCCCCTCCATGTTCTATAAATGCGTGAACTTCTGCCCAAGCCAGGAAGCTCCTCCCTGGCGCCTGTGAGGCTCGTCTTGCTTATGGAGGAGGAAGCGGGAGACGCAGGGCGCTGTGCTCTGCTCCCCCAGCCTTCACAGCTGTGCCATCCCACGCAGTCCCCGTGCAGCGACACCACCAGATTTCCTTCCATAAACAAAGCTTTGCCATCTGCCCCATGAGGGCCTTCTTCCCCCTGGAGAGCACAGACCTGGAGACACAGAAACATTTCTTCCCAAGGGCCCCACAGCTCCCCCGACCTGGGTCACCCCCAGGCCCCACCCCTGGACGTGGAGCCAGCGCATCCTTCAGGAGCTTCGCTCAGAGCACAGTGGGCACCTCCCACACACAAAGCCCTGTAGCCTTGGATGAGGTGTTAGGCATTTATCGCCACATCATAGCAGGATGTGGAGAAAGAAAGGGCAACCCACTCCAGTACTCTTGCCTGGAGGATCCCATGGAGGGAGGAGCCTGGTAGGCTACAGTCCATGGGGTCGCAAAGAGTCAGACACGACTGAGCGACTTCACTTCCCTTCACTTCATAGCAGGATGAGGTTTGAATGTCAAGAGGCAAAGATGCCAGGGGTGCGTCCCCACTGACAGGGGCCGCATAACGGCAAAGTTGCTGCAAATGAAACTCTGGTTGTGTCTTGGGAAGCAAACTAAAGATCATCAGGGCAGGCTGGCTTTGTGGCCGCCCTGCTTCACTGTGGGCGGCGAAGGCCAGGTTTTCTCTGAGAGTTCTTGTTCCTCCCAGACTGTCCTCCCGCCCCAGAACCCCCACTACCGCCCCAGATGAGTTTGCCCCGGCAGTTTTCAGTTTCCCTTCAGATTGCTGCCATGGTCTCCTCACTTGGCCCAAGTCTCAGCAGGCCTGGGGCCCGAGACGGGGCGGAGTCAGTGCTGACCGCAGGCTGACGGGGTCCTGTCTGTGTCCCCGCAGGTTCTGTACAACGTGTTTGAATCTTTTGTGACGCTGGGTGGTGACAAGGTGACTGGCGTGGATTGCGTGAAAGGAATAGGTGTGTGGCTCGTAGGTTGTGTTCCAGCGGGGAGCCAGGGCCAGTGTCTTCTCCGGAACACGGACCCCGTGGGGCAGCATCTGTGCCAGGCTGGAACCCACAGCCTGTGCAGGGCAACATGCTTCCATTCCGAAGTCTCGGTGACAGACCCCCGCCCTCCCCGGCAGGTTACACTAATCTGGTTTCCCAGGCCCCAGCCACCCTGGGTGGCGAGGATCATTGCCCCCACAGACCCACAGGAGGACGTGGATCCTGTATCCGGCGTCCTGGGAATCCCTCTGGGCAGGGACAGTTACAGATGGCATTCCTGGGAGCCCAGAGCCTGGTCCTTGCTGTCAACCCCCCACCGATGCTGCTGGTCTCAGCGCTGCCCCCGCAGTGGGGCAGCCAGGCCTCCTCTGGTGCAGTGCTCTCCCCTCCTCGTGGAGTCAGAGCCTCTGTCTGCCGAGAGAATCAGCCTCTTGTTTGCCGAGCTGCTGGTGCCTCTGGGGTCACCCGGGACCTCAATGGGGAGCGGTCAGTCAGTCAGGCCAGCTCGCCCACGCCGCGGCCACAGAGGGCCGCTCAGAGGCCAGCGGCACTCCTTGTCCTTGCAGTGTCCTTCTTCGTGGTGAGCCTGGGGGGCACGCTGGTGGGCATTGTGTTTGCCTTCTTGCTCTCCCTGGTGACACGCTTCACCAAGCACGTGCGCATCATCGAGCCTGGCTTCGTGTTTGTCCTCTCCTACCTGTCCTACCTCACGTCCGAGATGCTGTCCCTGTCGGCCATCCTGGCGTGAGTCCCTCCTCGCTGGCCAGCCCCCCACCAGCCCCCGCGTGCCCGGTGGACCTGCCCTGGGGAGGCCTGGCCACTTCCCCGGGCGGGGCGGGAACGCGCTCTGGGGGAGAAGAATTTGATCTATTCAGTCTTTTAATTAAGGAGTTGGCGTCTTCATAGACTTGTCCAGGGGCTGCAGCGCCTGCTCTTCCCCCACGCAGCCTTTCCCAGGGCTCTGACCCTCAGAGCTGCCCCCCTGCCCTCCAGTGTGAGACCCAGGCCCCCAGAGGCCCACAGACAGTGTCAGGGTAGCCAGCCCAGGGCACCAAGCCCCTAGGAGGAGCCCTGTACTCACAAAGAGGAGTGCTGATGAGTAGCGGGGGATGCTTGCCCAGGATGCAGGGGCCCCAGAGTGCTGCCTTCTGGGAGACGGGCTTGAGCCCCACGGGGTCTGGTGGGAGCTGAGCCCTGGCCTGAGCACTCACGGCGAGCTGTCCCGTGTGCAGCATCACCTTCTGTGGCATCTGCTGTCAGAAGTACGTGAAGGCCAACATCTCAGAGCAGTCGGCCACCACGGTGCGTTACACCATGAAGATGCTGGCCAGTGGGGCCGAGACCATCATCTTTATGTTCTTGGGCATCTCGGCTGTGGACCCTCTCATCTGGAAGTGGAACACAGCCTTTGTGCTCCTGACGCTGCTCTTCATCTCCGTGTACAGGGCCATAGGTGAGGGTGTGCGGAGCATGGGGGGTGACGGAAGGACAATGGGGAATGATGGGGGGATTATGAGGATGATGGGCAGATGAGGGGATGAAGGAGGGTGATGGGGATGATGGGGGGATGATGGGATGATGGAAGGTAATGGGATGATGGCTGTCTCTTATACACATCTATGAGGTTTGAATGTCAAGAGGCAAAGATGCCAGGGGTGCGTCCCCACTGACAGGGGCCGCATAACGGCAAAGTTGCTGCAAATGAAACTCTGGTTGTGTCTTGGGAAGCAAACTAAAGATCATCAGGGCAGGCTGGCTTTGTGGCCGCCCTGCTTCACTGTGGGCGGCGAAGGCCAGGTTTTCTCTGAGAGTTCTTGTTCCTCCCAGACTGTCCTCCCGCCCCAGAACCCCCACTACCGCCCCAGATGAGTTTGCCCCGGCAGTTTTCAGTTTCCCTTCAGATTGCTGCCATGGTCTCCTCACTTGGCCCAAGTCTCAGCAGGCCTGGGGCCCGAGACGGGGCGGAGTCAGTGCTGACCGCAGGCTGACGGGGTCCTGTCTGTGTCCTGGATGAGAGGGTGATGGATGGGGGATGATGGAGGGTGATGAATGGGGGATGATGGAGAGTGATGGGGATGATGGAGGGTGATGGGATGATGGAGGGTGATGGGGATGATGGAAGGTGATGGGGGATGATGGAGGGTGATGGGGGATGATGGAGGGTGATGAATGGGGGATGATGGAGGGTGATGAATGGGGGATGATGGAGGATGATGGGGATGATGGAGGGTGATGGGGGATGAGATGGTGATGGATGAGGGATGATGGAGGGTGATGGGGATGATGGCACGATGGAGGGTGATAGGGATGAGGGGGGCTGAGAGGATGATGGAGGGTGACAGAGGGGTGAGGGGACATAGCCAACAGCAGGGATTGGCCACGAGGAGTCTGCAGAACCAGTGACACACATTGGCTCCCAGCCCCCAGCCCTGTAGCACAGTGAATGACAGATTCCAGAGACCCTGGGGAACCTAAGGCTGGCCAGGACATTAGTCACCCTCAGTGAAGGGACAGGCCTTCTCAGTCTTATAGCCTCATCACTGAAATAAGACCACCTTGAGGTACAAGTGGAAGGTTCCAGAAGCCAGGGGAACCCATGTGGCTTCCCACTGACTTGCTCTGGATGTGGTCACTTGGGGACAGCGTCGGTCTCCATGGCACGTGAGGGGCAGGAGCCCCTGCAGCCCCGCTCAGCCCTGGTCCCTGGTCCCTGGTCCGCAGTGCTAACCCAGGGCTGGGGAGGGGAGAAGACAGTCGGGTGACCCCCACCTGCTCTGCCTGCAGTCGCTGGACTGAGGGCTCAGGGAAACAGAGGCCCTGTGGTTGGGTGGCCTCTTGTCCTGGAGCTGCTGGGCAGTCACATACGTGGTCACGCTGAGACCTAGGAATTTCCAGAGCGGCTGGAGCACAGCGTGGGGGTGCAGAGGCAGGCGGGGGCCCAGAGGGCTCCAAAGAGGTCCAGGGGCCTGCGGGCGGGGCTACAGGGGTGCCTCTTGCTCGCCTGCCTCCTCCTCATGGGAGGAGGCAGCTTCCCAGTGTGACTCCTCCCCCACTGCGGCTGCAGGGGGTGCTGGCAGGGGCTGCATCTCCCCCCAGTGCTGAGTGCATGCTGCACCCCACAGGGGTCATCCTGCAGACCTGGATTCTGAATCGGTACCGGATGGTGCAGCTGGAGATCATAGACCAGGTGGTCATGTCCTACGGCGGCCTCCGAGGAGCTGTGGCTTACGCCCTGGTGGTCCTCCTGGACGAGAACAAGGTCAAAGAGAAGAACCTGTTCGTCAGCACCACCATCATCGTCATCTTCTTCACCGTCATCTTCCAGGTACGGGTGGTGGAGGGGCCTCATCCTCCCAGGTGCCAGGCCTAACTGGGCTGATAATTTTAGTAACGAGGCGCAGGTTTGTAGGTTTCCATGAGGCCCCTCAGGGTGCAGCGCGGTTCGGCCTAGAAACCTCCTTTCTTGGCCGTTGCTGGTTAACAAAGCCCCAGTTAATGTTTCATTGACCAGGAAGGAAAAGGCCCCGCTTTGCCTGGCTCTTGGCTACTCTAAGGAGCTGGCCAGGGGCGTCCAAGGGCGTCCAGTGACCCGCAGGTGGCAGGGCCTCCTCTGCCAGGAGATGGGCACAGATCACCTGGGTCCTGGCCAAGGGGTGGCCCCTTCCACCCTGTTGGGGTAGGTGGGCTGGGGATCAGGGGGCCACAGTGGGGTGTGGGTCTGGGGTGAGGCCTGGCCCAGCCTCAGGGTCAGGGTGCCTATCTTCCAGGGCCTGACCATCAAGCCCCTGGTGCAGTGGCTGAAGGTGAAGAGAAGTGAACAGCGAGACCCCAAGCTCAACGAGAAGCTGCACGGCCGGGTAGGGGGAAGGGCTGAGGGAGGAGGGAGGAGGAGGAAGGGGCTGTCCAGGTGACGCTGACCCACTTGCCTCTCCTTCCAAAGGCTTTCGACCACATCCTCTCGGCCATCGAGGACATATCAGGGCAAATCGGACACAATTATCTGAGAGATAAGTGAGTGGCTGCAGTGGCCCCTGACAAACTGAAACAAGAAAATTCAGAGGCACGTTCATCTCAGTTGTTAGTCCCCTTCTTCTTTAACCAGCGACTGTAGGATCCACAGGCTATAGAGCGAATCTCTGGCATCACCATGACCCTAACCCCACTGAGCCCCAGTGACCTCAGAATACTGCCCTCGGAGGACCCAGGGCCACTCACCACCTTGTTCAGGTCCCCGCTTCTCCCCTCCTGCCCCTGGGGGTCCCCTCAAGCCCCTTCTCCTAAATACCTCTGCTTCTCCTCCTGGGACCCCCCCTTCTGCCTTCCTGCCCCTGGAGCCCCTTAAGCCCCTTCTCCTCCTAGAATCCTCCTACTTCTCCTCCTGCGACCCCCTTCCCCCCTTTAAATCCTCCCCAACCCCCGTCCTCCTATCTTCCTACAGGGTTATGCAGTCAGAGGGAATCTGCATGACCGCATTACAGGAGAAGGTTAACCCCGTTTTCACGCACACACCATGACCCTGCCATCGGACAGGAAGGTAGAGCGGCCACAGGGCCATGAGGCAGCGTTCAGCGGCACGTGGAGGGTCATCTCTTTCGCTTCAGAGCTTGCCTGTGTGGCTGTCACAGTAAACAGAAACTGTATCCCACCCAGCAGCTACAACACTGTGTCCATCACGAGTCTAGATGTTGCCAGGGTTCCATCCCAGGGCTTCACCCAGACCCCGCCAAGTGCTGACCACTGTTGGTTTGACCCACCCCTCCTCGCAGGTGGTCGAATTTTGATAGGAAATTCCTCAGCAAAATCCTCATGAGAAGGTCAGCTCAGAAGTCTCGAGATCGGATTCTGAACGTTTTCCACGAGCTCAACTTGAAGGATGCCATCAGCTATGTGGCTGAGGTACTGGCCGTCTCATCTGCTCTTTTGTAGGAGTGTGGGGGGAGGGCGGGAAGAGGCGAGACAGACCCGTGTGTGGACAGGGCTGGGGTCTGCACCCTGAGGCCCGGGCAGGGGTGGGGGCAGCTGGTGGGCGCCACACAGTCTTCCTGTTGCCCCAGCCGCAGTTCACCTGAGCTCAAGGGCCCTCAGGCACCCTGAAAGTGGGGTTCACCACAGCTCCCGCTCTGCGGTGCTGGGTCTGAGGTCACAGACCCCAGTGAGCACAAGCTCCAGGCTCCAGCCGGGGCGAGGCCATGGGCACAAGGCCTGTCTTCTGCCCCTCCGACCAGCTGAGGAAGTTCAGAGCAGGAATCTCGGCCCCTCTGACCGTGAGCCTTTGAGGCCTCCATGCCTCCCTGGGGCTGGGAAGGTGGGTGGTGACCCCTGCTGGCTGCATCCTCTCCTGGGGACCCTCTATGGCCCCCAGTCCCCACTGGTGACAGGCTCCCAGCAGGGTACCAGCCTCCCTTCCCCCCTGCCGCCTGCCACCTTGGTGCCTATGATGCAGGCCTGTGGGCTCCTCTGCACCGCGGTTGTGCCTGTGAGCAACGCCCACAGCACCGGCTTCGCCATAGCAGGTTGGCCCTCAGCTGGCTGCCCTCCCCAGCTCCACCCTCTCCCTGGAGGGCCAGTGGCTCTCCTAGGGCACCTCACTCGGCAGTGTGACCTCCATGCCTGTGGACTCTGCTCTGCCTGGTTTTCGCCTGACTCCTGAGGCTGGGGTTTCTCTTCTGGGGTAAACTAGGGCAGCTGGTTTGGAGCCCCCATGGGGACAGGGCCTCTTCCCCCATCCCGTGGGGATTCCCCACGCTCCCCGAGGCACCAAGTCCTTTGCACAAGCCTCTGTGAGCCTCCCAGCTCCAGCGGGGCCTCCATCGTGGTTTCTGGGGTCTTGGCTTTCCCAGGTGCCTCGGGGTCAGTGCACAGCACCCCAGGGTGGGACTCCCTGGGGCCGGGACTGACAAGGCCACCTCCTCTCGCAGGGAGAGCGCCGTGGGTCCCTGGCTTTCATCCGTTCTCCCAGCACGGACAACATGGTCAACGTGGACTTCAGCACCCCACGCCCCTCCACTGTGGAGGCCTCTGTCTCCTACCTCCTGTAGGTCCCCAGAGCTGCGGTGGGCCAAGCTCTCTCCAGGCTCCCCGACCAAGCCCCAGGCATGACCAGTGGGCCTCTTGGGGCTGCCCGCCTGGGAAACAGGGCCAGAGCCGGTGGCGTCTGCCATCTGTCGTGCCAGTCGGCTGCTGGAGTGAGGCAGTGAGCCAGGGCCCAGCAGCCCGCTTAAGGAGCGCCCCCTCCCCCCCCACCAAAGACTGAGGCGCTGGTCGCAGACTCCAGGCCTCCAGCCTCTGCCCTGCCAGTGCAGGGCGCTTCTGGGTATCACTGCTGGCGCTTTGGAGGGGCAGGCGCACTGCGGGGTCAGTCTTAAACCGGAGGCAGAGAAGGTCTCACCGGGATGACCCCAGGCCCCAGGGGTGCAGGCGGGAGGGCAGGGGGTCGTGCCCACTTGCTCACCAAGGCCCTCGCAGGAGGGAGAACGTCAGCGCCGTGCGCCTGGACATGCAGTCCCTGGAGCAGCGGCGGCAGAGCATCCGGGATGCGGAGGACATGATCACCCACCACACGCTGCAGCAGTACCTGTACAAGCCCCGGCAGGAGGTGGGTGCGCCCTCCAGAGCCAGCGCCCCGCCCGTCCTGCCCCAGGGCAAAGCGGGTCCCTACTCAGTGCAGGTGGCTCCTGGGGGGGCAGCCCAGGCCCTGCGGACACGACCAGCTAACCCTAACCAGCCCCCCCGCGCCCCCTCCCCGCCCCGCCACAGTACAAACACCTCTACAGCCGGCACGGGCTGACCGCGGACGAGGCCGAGAAGCAGGACACCGAGATCTTCCACAGGACCATGCGCAAGCGCCTGGAGTCCTTCAAGTCGGCCAAGCTGGGGATCCACCCCCACAAGAAGGCCGCTAAGCTGCTCAAGAGGGAGCGCGCCCAGAAGCGGGTGAGAGGGCACACTTGGGCAGGCACCACCGAGGGGGCACCCTGGTGGCAGGGCAGAGGCCTCCCTGGGGGGGACAGGCGGATCAGGCAGGACCCAGAGCCGTGAGCGGGTTCCTTCTGCTCCTCAGAGGAACAGCAGCATTCCCAACGGGAAACTGCCGGTGGGGAGCTCCCTGCAGGACTTCACCATCAAGGAGAAAGGTAGGCTGGGCCGCGGCGGGCCGCTGGTCAGCAGGCGCTGAGGGGCCCCTGAGGGCAGCGGGGCAGCCGGCTGTCCTTCCAGGAAGGCGCCCCCGGGCAGCGGGGCGCTGCTCCCGGGCTGCAGCCGCGCCGGGGGCCGGGCTGCGGCCTGGGCTTCCCAGGCCCTCCTCCCGCCGCGGCCCGGCCCTCCTCCAGAAGACCCAGCGTGCTCCTCTCTGCCCAGCCCCATCCTGGCGCGGCCCCCTGCCTGAGGGCCCTGGGCGCGGCGCGGGTGGCGGGGCGGCGGGTCCGGGCCCGCCGAGGCCGCCGCGCTCCCAGCCGGCCCCCTCGCGCCGTCCCTTCCCTGTGGCAGAGCTGGAGCTCTCAGACACCGAGGCAGCGCCCGGCTACGGTGAGGACACGAGCGGCGGGATCGAGTTCCTGGCGCACATCGGGCCAGACGCAGCGACGGACTCGCCCTCAGGTGAGGGGCACGGCCCTCCGCTGCCCACGGCGAGCCCGGCGGGAGGCCCCGGCGGCGGCGCGCGGGCGCGGGCCGAGGCCCGGCCCTGAGAGAGGAGAGCGAGCGCGGCGCGGGCCGGGACCCTCAGGTGACCTCCGCGGGCCGAGGCCGAGCTGCGGCCGCCCGGGCCGCGGCCTCCCGCTCTGCGCGCGGGGAGCGCGGGGAGCTGACGCCCGCCGCCCTCTCTCCTAGGGATTGACAACCCCGCGTTTGCCGCGGAGGAGAGCCCCGGCCTCCCCTCCGGGGTGCCGCCCTGGCTGAGCCCCGGGGAGGCGGTGGTGCCCTCGCAGAGGGCCCGCCGGCAGCTCCCCCACTCCCCCGGCACCTTCCACCGCCTGGCGCCCTTCCGCCTCAGCGGCAAGTCCGTGGACTCCTTCCTGCTGGCCGACGGCCCCGAGGAGCAGCCGCCCGCCGCCCCGCCCGAGGCCACGCGCATGTAACTGGCCCGCCGGCCGCCCTGCCCCGCTGCGCCCGCGCCGCCGCCTCCGCGCTCTCCGCGCTCGCCAGCCCAGCCTCTCTTCCCGCCGCTTCTCCCTTCAGGCGCAGCCCCTTTCCCGCTTCTCCCGCCAGCGGGCGCGGGGCGGCCCCGCTGAGTGAGGGTCGCGCTGAGTGAGGGTCCCGCTGAGTGAGGGTCCCGCTGAGTGAGGGTCGCGCTGAGTGAGGGTCCCGCTGAGTGACGGTCCCGCTGTGTGAGGGTCCCGCTGAGTGAGGGTCCCGCTGAGTGAGGGCCCCGCTGTGTGAGGGTGTGAGGGTCGCGCTGAGTGAGGGTCCCGCTGAGTGAGGGTCGCCTGTTCCGGGCTGTCGGTTCGGAGAGCGCCGGCTCGGGGACCCTGGCACCGAAGGGCACCAGCTTTTCTCCCTCCAGGCCCGCGGCCCCGGGAAGCCCGGAGGAAGCGGCTCGGCAGCCAGCCTCACTCGGAGGGCAGTGCCGCGGGCGGGCAGGGAGGGCTCCCCGAGGCCCGGCTCGCCGCCTCAGGCGGCGCCTGTCTTCTTCCCGCAGCTTCGCCTCCGGGCCTCGCACCCGCCTTGGGCCTGGGGCGTGACCCCCGCTTCCTGCCCGGGCGGGGGGCGACGTGCCGCCCCGCGCTCACGCCGGCTCCTCCCGCAGGTGACACCGGCTCCGACGCGCCACTGACCGGACGCTCGTCCCCGCCCGCCGTCGAGAAGCCCCCGCGCGCGCGC
>SJYT01025285.1:20208-53518 GCA_006410635.1 Cephalophus harveyi | reverse complement strand
GGAGTAAGCGTCTTTTAATTTCATGGCTGCAGTCACCATCTGCAGTGATTTTGGAGCCCAAAAAAATAAAGTCTGACACTGTTTCCACTGTTTCCCCATCTATTTCCTATGAAGTGATGGGACCAGATGCCATGATCTTTGTCTTCTGAATGTTGAGCTTTAAGCCAACTTTTTCGCTCTCCTCTTTCACTTTCATCAAGAGTTTTTCTCTATGAAGTTTTTCTCTATACTTCCTAGTTATCAAAATAGTGATTTAATTCCATAGCATCTCTCAAAGATGCCATTCAAAGAAGACTAATTAATTATTTTCTTAATATCATTATAAATGTATAGACCAGTGTTCTTGCCTGGAGAATCCCAGGGATGGGGAAGCCTGGTGGGCTGCCATCTATGGAGTCACACGGAGTCGGACATGACTGAAGTGACTTAGCAGCAGTTAATAATATTCAGTTCAGTTCAGTTCAGTCACTCAGTCATGTCCGACTCTTTGTGATCCCATGAATTGCAGCATGCCAGGCCTCCCTGTCCATCACCAACTCCCGGAGTTCAATCAGACTCGCGTCCATCGAGTCAGTGATGCCATCCAGTCATCTCATCCTCGGTCGTTCCCTTCTCCTCCTGCCCCCAATCCCTCCCAGCATCGGAATCTTTTCCAATGAGTCAACTCTTCCCATGAGGTGGCCAAATACAGATTTCTCAAGAGGCAGGTCAGGTGGTCTGGTATTCCCATCTCTTTCAGAATTTTCCACAGTTTATTGTGATCCACACAGTCAAAGACTATGGTATAGTCAATAAAGCAGAAATAGATGTATTTCTGGAACTCTCTTGCTTTTTCCATGATCCAGCGAATGTTGGCAATTTGATCTCTGGTTCCTCTGCCTTTTCTAAAACCAGCTTGAACATCTGGAAGTTCATGGTTCATGTATTGCTGAAGCCTGGCTTGGAGAATTTTGAGCATTACTTTACTAGCGGGTGAGATGAGTGCAATTGTGTGGTAGTTTGAGCATTCTTTGGCATTACCTTTGGGATTGGAATGAAAACTGACCTTTTCCAGTCCTGTGGCCGCTGCTGAGTTTTCCAAATGTGCTGGCATATTGAGTGCAGCACTTTCACAGCCATCATCTTTCAGGATTTGAAACAGCTCAACTGGAATTCCATCACCTCCACTAGCTTTGTTCGTAGTGATGCTTCCTAAGGCCCACTTGACTTCACAGTCCAGGATGTCTGGCTCTACGTGAGTGACCACACCATCGTGATTATCTGGGTCATGAAGCTGTTGTTTCTTGATCGACATACAGATTTCTCAGGAGACAAGTAAGGTGGTCTGGTATTCCCATCTCTTGAAGAATTTTCCAGTTTGTTGTGATCCACATAGCCAAAGGCTTTGGCATAGTCAATAAAGCAGACGTTTTTCTGGAACTCTCTTGGTTTTTCAATGATTCAGCAGATAGTGCAAATTTGATCTCTGGTTCCTCTGCCTTTTCTAAATCCAGCTTGAACATCTGGGAGTTCATGATTCATGTACTGTTGAAGCCCAGCTTGGAGAATTTTGAGCATTACTTTACTAGCGTGTGACATGAGTGCAACTGTGTGGTCGTTTCAGCATTCTTTGGTATTGCCTCTTAGGGATTGGGATGAAAACTGACTTTTCCGGTCTTGTGGCCACTGTGGGTAGACCTGGCCCTAAATGTCCCAGTGGATCCCAGCCCCCAGGTGGAGCCACCTGGGGCTGGCAGTCTTCTCCAGTGGGTCACCCTCCAGGCCTCCCTGTCGGAGACACACGTTTTAATAGTTGGATTTTCTAACTTTATTGTAATTGCTTATTTCGCCTGCATTGAGTCCCAGTTACGGCACACAGGACCTTTCGCTGCTACGAGGGCTTAGCTGCTCTGTCGCTTACTTCCCTGACCAGGGACTGAACCCACATCCCCTGCACTGGAAGGTGGATTCCTAACCACTGGACCACCGGGGAAGTCCACTGACATTTCATTGTATAAAGAAGCTAGCAATTTGCTGCATGGCTCAGGAAACTCAAACAGGGGCTCTGTATCAACCTAGAGGGCTGAGTTGGGGGAAGGAGAAGGGAGGGAGTTTCAAAAGGGAGGGGATATACATGTAACTAAGGCTGATTCATGTTGAGGTTTGACAGAAAACAGCAAAATTCTGTAAAGCAATTATCCTTCAATAAAAAAGAAATTAGTTAAAAACAAAACACAAAAACACTATAACAAGTGAAAGTCTAGGCCACAGACGTTCTGAGAGGACTCAGTAATCACAGCCCTTCCCATGCTGATGGAAAGCACAGTCTCCAGCAAGGAGGGGGCTTTTTCCTGCAGCTGACCCCCGCCCCAAAACACACCACTTATTGCTGGCGTTGGCCATCAGGGCGGGGGGGCCAGGGCTGTGCCCCCTGAGCCCTGTGGGCGAGTCCTCCAGCCTCAGCAGCCTCTGGTGGTCCTGGGCTGGCAGAAGCCTGACCATGACCCTCTCTTCACCGGGCGTCACCTTGTCAGGACAGTCATGTCTGCTTAGGGACTCACAGCCTCTTCCCACGCAGGAGGCCCTCAGGGCACCTGGACACCTGTGCTGCCCACCAGCCCTGACTGAGGCCCTCAGCGGAGGAGGCAGCCCAGCCCCGCTTCCAGGCTCTGCCTCCGTGTCCTCGTCAGGCGAGCGCGGGCTGCCTGAGGCAGGTGCAAGCGACAGCACCCCAGGCAGTGGCGAGCACGCGGGGTCAGCGCCCTTCTCCCCGGCGTTTTGGAAACCTGCTCAATAAGCCTGTGTCAGAAATCTCCCGACTTGAAAGAGGTGCTTCCACTGAGCAGCAGCGTTTCTACAAACAAGGCCAAGACTCGACGTGTCTGTGAAGTCAGCGCCCACGGTGAGCCCAGGCTGCCCACCGTTGAACCCACTGCCTCCAACAGGCACACGGAGCCTGAGCAAGGGGCAGATGCTGGCCTTCAGCACAGGTGCCCACGGGCCTTGCACTGAGTGACCTGGAGATGCCCCTTCCCTGGGCGTCAGTGTGGACACCATACCCGCCCACCGGGAGCGGCCCTCCGCCGTGGCCCCCACCACGCCACCCAGCACATCCTGGTATTTACTCAAGAAGTACTCAGGGTGAAAATTCTCTCATTAAGTGGAAAAACAAATGTATTTTCATTATCATGAGGGGCAACAACTAATGACTGCTAACACTCAACTTTACTAACTCAGAAATCACGCTCGACTGAATCAGGCGCTCAGTCTGGTCAAGCAGGAGCTGAACCGGACTGACGTGCTAGCGGACAACAGCTGGCAGGAAGCCTGGGAGACGGCCAGGCCTCTCCTGTGCCAGGGTCAGCTGTGAGAACCGCCTCTCACGTCTCCTTCTGGGCTGTGAATCCTCCAGAGAGAGTCTTTCCACCAGGATCAGCTGTGAGAACCGCCTCTCACGTCTCCAAGATTGTATGTAACTCCGAGAAGAGAGCCCTCCATGTGAATTTTCTGCCTCTCGTGAGGAGGAAACAGCACGGCATACGCTCTGGTTCTAGACCGGTGAGGAAGGACGGGGCCCTCCGAGCAGTCCAGCACCCACCGTCTGCGAGGAGGAGGAGGGGCGAGCGCCGGAGCCATCCCGCAGCCACCCCGGAGTGTGGCACCGAGAGCCGTGTCCAGCAGGGCGGCGGCGGAGTCGAGCCTTCGCCCAGGGCCCCCTGCTCCCCAGGTGTAAGCCTGCAATCCGCTGGGTGTGAAAGAGTAACTCGCGGGCGCTCCTGGCCTCGTCCACCTGCCTGCGGGTTCACCCACCACACCCACCGCATCGCCTGCTGGCAGGTCTGCTCCCCGGGAGGCCTGACCTTGACCTCAGGCATCTGAAACCGCAAAGTGGCTTCTGGGCGGATCTGCAAGGTCATCACCCGTGAGGTGGTGGCAGGACGCTGTCAGTCCCTGACTGCAGCTCAGCGCTTTTATCGAGCAACAGCGTGGAAGTGTGCACACAGGGCTGGGGTGGGGAGGGGAGTGCTTCCTGACGCGCGGCCGTCTGAGGCCGGGGTCACCCCGGCTACTTGAGGAGCTTGGCCACGTTGAGGCTGGGAACCACGATATCCTTGAAAATGGGCACGTAGTCGGGACTGGCCTGGGCCGGGCCCTGCTCCAGCGTCTCGATGATGGTCTGCTTCATGTCCCGGCTGGCGTCCCCCCGCATGGCCAGCAGTGCTCCGATGTGGTCGTCCCTGGGGGCGAGGGGGCGTCAGGGTGCAGCCGCAGGGGAGCCCCTCCCTCCCTCCCCCACTGGCAGGGAGGAGGGCCCGGAGACAGCACGGGATGAGCGTCCAGAAACCCGCCGGCTGGGCCACCTTCCCCCGGCACACCTCGCCCAGGGACGCCCAGCACGGGGCCTCGAGCGCCTCACTGTCGTCTCTGAAGCACGCTCTGCCCACGTTGCCATCTGCAGGCCTCAGGGTCCTCACAGAGGCCCAGAGCCGCCGCACTCCCCCCGCCGCGGGGGGTCCCACCGAACGCACGCCTGGGCCCCTCGCCCTCCCCAGCCACTTCAGAGATGTGTATAAGAGACAGGCTCCGCAGAGAACCACAGCCTTCTCCAAAATGCTCCCAGAGTCGCACTGTCTGCAGAGACCAGTGTTGGGGAGCCCTCTGAGAAGGGGTGGGAGGTGGGAGGGGCAGAGCAGGGGCCTGGCCAGAGCCCAGCCCTCCCATCAGCTCCACACTCCCCCTGAGCTGAGGCGCTCAGAGGTGTGTGCAGGCCCGGCAGGGCGAGGAGACCAGCCCCAGTGTCCCCCGGGCGGCCCGCGAGCCCCTGAAGGGGTCTCAGTCTAGCAGGTCCAGCTGCCGCCCACCGCCTTGCCCCCACAGGAAGCACTCGGCAGTGGGTTGGTGCCCAGAACATGTCGGGCGAGGCTGCAGGCAGGCGCCCCCGCGGGCGCTTTATTCTAGGACAGGCCTAAGCCGCAGGACGCCCGGCGGCGCCAGCTTCTGGCTGCGGCCCCGTGGCTGCTGCGCCTGCCCTTTTCCCAGACGTGAAACAAGGTGAGCTTGCTGCCCTGCTAAATTCGAGTTCGTAGGAAAGCCTCAGAAGAGCTCAGTTGGTAGACACTGCAATCGTGTCACTGAGACGGGAAGGCTGACCGCGCCCCGTCCGCAGCGGATGATCGCCGAGGCGCACCGGCGCGTGGTGCAGGAGTACCTGCGGGCCGTCATGCAGAAGCGCATCTCCTTCCGCAGCGCCGAGGAGCGCAAGGACGGCGCGGAGCGCATGGTGCGCGAGGCCGAGCAGCTGCGCTTCCTCTTCCGCAAGCTGGCTTCCGTGAGTGCTCCGCCTCTTCCTGCTGGGACCCGCCGGGCCTGGGGGCGCAGGGCGGGGGCCGGGCGCTTGGTGTCCCCGTCCGTCCGTCAGAGGCCTCGGGCTGCCCCGCCGCCCCTTCCTGAGCCCTCTCTGGGGAGCGAGTCCTGAGGGGTTGCCGTGGAAGAGGCGGGTGCTATGTAACTCCGAGAAGAGAGCCCTCCATGTGAATTTTCTGCCTCTCGTGAGGAGGAAACAGCACGGCATACGCTCTGGTTCTAGACCGGTGAGGAAGGACGGGGCCCTCCGAGCAGTCCAGCACCCACCGTCTGCGAGGAGGAGGAGGGGCGAGCGCCGGAGCCATCCCGCAGCCACCCCGGAGTGTGGCACCGAGAGCCGTGTCCAGCAGGGCGGCGGCAGAGTCGAGCCTTCGCCCAGGGCCCCCTGCTCCCCAGGTGTAAGCCTGCAATCCGCTGGGTGTGAAAGAGTAACTCGCGGGCGCTCCTGGCCTCGTCCACCTGCCTGCGGGTTCACCCACCACACCCACCGCATCGCCTGCTGGCAGGTCTGCTCCCCGGGAGGCCTGACCTTGACCTCAGGCATCTGAAACCGCAAAGTGGCTTCTGGGCGGGTCTGCAAGGTCATCACCCGTGAGGTGGTGGCAGGACGCTGTCAGTCCCTGACTGCAGCTCAGCGCTTTTATCGAGCAACAGCGTGGAAGTGTGCACACAGGGCTGGGGTGGGGAGGGGAGTGCTTCCTGACGCGCGGCCGTCTGAGGCCGGGGTCACCCCGGCTACTTGAGGAGCTTGGCCACGTTGAGGCTGGGAACCACGATATCCTTGAAAATGGGCACGTAGTCGGGACTGGCCTGGGCCGGGCCCTGCTCCAGCGTCTCGATGATGGTCTGCTTCATGTCCCGGCTGGCGTCCCCCCGCATGGCCAGCAGTGCTCCGATGTGGTCGTCCCTGGGGGCGAGGGGGCGTCAGGGTGCAGCCGCAGGGGAGCCCCTCCCTCCCTCCCCCACTGGCAGGGAGGAGGGCCCGGAGACAGCACGGGATGAGCGTCCAGAAACCCGCCGGCTGGGCCACCTTCCCCCGGCACACCTCGCCCAGGGACGCCCAGCACGGGGCCTCGAGCGCCTCACTGTCGTCTCTGAAGCACGCTCTGCCCACGTTGCCATCTGCAGGCCTCAGGGTCCTCACAGAGGCCCAGAGCCGCCGCACTCCCCCCGCCGCGGGGGGTCCCACCGAACGCACGCCTGGGCCCCTCGCCCTCCCCAGCCACTTCAGGAGAGACTCTGCTGGCACCTGATGTCCGGGTACTTGCTGACCAGAGTCGAGACCTCCAGGTAGAGCAGAGAGGGGTCCGTGAGCTTGATGACCTCCGCGACGGCGACGATGGTGTCACAGTAGCCGTCCATCTCCTCGCCAAAGCCCTGCGAGAGGGCAGGGCGCTGAGCGGCGCGCGGGCCCGGGGCTCCGCCCAGCACCCGCCTCTTCCACGGCAACCCCTCAGGACTCGCTCCCCAGAGAGGGCTCAGGAAGGGGCGGCGGGGCAGCCCGAGGCCTCTGACGGACGGACGGGGACACCAAGCGCCCGGCCCCCGCCCTGCGCCCCCAGGCCCGGCGGGTCCCAGCAGGAAGAGGCGGAGCACTCACGGAAGCCAGCTTGCGGAAGAGGAAGCGCAGCTGCTCGGCCTCGCGCACCATGCGCTCCGCGCCGTCCTTGCGCTCCTCGGCGCTGCGGAAGGAGATGCGCTTCTGCATGACGGCCCGCAGGTACTCCTGCACCACGCGCCGGTGCGCCTCGGCGATCATCCGCTGCGGACGGGGCGCGGTCAGCCTTCCCGTCTCAGTGACACGATTTCAGTGTCTACCAACTGAGCTCTTCTGAGGCTTTCCTACGAACTCGAATTTAGCAGGGCAGCAAGCTCACCTTGTTTCACGTCTGGGAAAAGGGCAGGCGCAGCAGCCACGGGGCCGCAGCCAGAAGCTGGCGCCGCCGGGCGTCCTGCGGCTTAGGCCTGTCCTAGAATAAAGCGCCCGCGGGGGCGCCTGCCTGCAGCCTCGCCCGACATGTTCTGGGCACCAACCCACTGCCGAGTGCTTCCTGTGGGGGCAAGGCGGTGGGCGGCAGCTGGACCTGCTAGACTGAGACCCCTTCAGGGGCTCGCGGGCCGCCCGGGGGACACTGGGGCTGGTCTCCTCGCCCTGCCGGGCCTGCACACACCTCTGAGCGCCTCAGCTCAGGGGGAGTGTGGAGCTGATGGGAGGGCTGGGCTCTGGCCAGGCCCCTGCTCTGCCCCTCCCACCTCCCACCCCTTCTCAGAGGGCTCCCCAACACTGGTCTCTGCAGACAGTGCGACTCTGCGAGCATTTTGGAGAAGGCTGTGGTTCTCTGCGGAGCCCACCCTCAGTGTCAGAAAGACCCCAGACAAGTCACCTGTGAACAGGTAAGCACAAAAGTGCTGACATGACACGCAGCATCAGGGCCCTGAGACATGAGAAGCCCCTCCTACCAGGGAAGCCGGGAAGCTCCTGCCCCGCACCGAAGCGAGGGGGGCCCCAAGGGCCCCAAACAAAACAACGTGAGACGGCGCCCAGCCCCTCAGGGACCCGGGTGAGGCCAGGCTCTCAGCAGAGCGGACGATCCCACAGGAGAGGGCGAGCCACAAGCCCAGGCTGAGGACCTTGCACGTCACCGTCAGATCAAAGCACAGAAGCTTCAAAAAAACAAAAGGTGGAACCAAAAACTCTACAAGCAACAAGAAATTCAAGACTGAACAAAATGGCCCCACCTCTAGCCACCAGAAGCTCCCGACACTGAGACGGGACCATCAGGGTACGGACTCCCCCCGAGGTCCGGTGGTCAAGACTCCTTGCGCCCAGCGCAGGGGCCCTGGGTTAGATTCCTGGTTGGGAAACTAAGATCCCACATGTTGCAGCTAAACACAGGCAACCACTGAGTGTGCACATTCTAGAGCCCCCGAGCCACAGCGAAGGCCCGGGAGCCTAAATAACCCCCAATAAAACAGAAACCCACAGCCCGGATCTTCCCTGTACCACTCTCACGGCAGAGTCAGAGTTTACACTTTCAAATTCAAAACTTTCAGAATTTAAACTTTCAAGGGGCAAAGATGCCCCTTCCTAGGGGTCCCAGCCAGGGCGGCAAGATGAGAAGATACAAAGACACGAGGGCCAGACAGGAAACCGCAGGGCGACGCTGTTCACAGACGCAACAAGCATCTCCACGGGGCCCTGAGGTGGCCTGGAGACCCGCCTCTGAGCGTCTGGGCCTGAGCTCCCTGTATTGAAGCACTTGGGCTTCCACAAGGCAGAAACAGAAACCCTGATTTTAGAGCAACAACGGCAAAAACCACCCCAGGCCCTGACGATTATCCCTGGGCTTCCCCAGCCGCTGCCTGACCGCCGAATGGGGACGGGGGCGTCTCACGGGGCCCGGAGGGACCGGTGAGCCCTGTGCTGAGCGCTGCCCGCCGGGCCCAGAGCACAGATGTGCGGCGGCTCCCGGCCTCTCGTCAGAGCCGTGGCCAGGGCCCCACCCTCGCTTGGCCCCACTGCCACGGGGCTCTGGGCCTGCAGCCATGCGGTGTGGCCCTGGGCAGCACGGTGGGCGCCCCGTCGCCTCCACGCCCTCCACCTTGAGACACCAGTGTCTCCAACCTGCTTGGGGCACAAGACCACCCCTCAATTCTCACCCTGAGAACTAATAACGCCAGGTTCTACGGGAGATGCCTGGGAACTGGGAGCACATGGGGGCCCTTGCTCCTTCTTACCTTTCTATACGGCTTCTTAATTTTGGCAAAATCATTGAAATAGTCTTCTACAGTGACACAGATGATGTCTACAGCATTTGACCCTAACAGCCACTTCTTCGTCATCAGTTCATTGAGATGTTGCTGGAAGCAGAAACCAGAGAACGTCCTCGCGCCGGCCCGTCACGGGGAGAGGGGAGGGGGAGCCAGGAGCCCACCTTCGCACGCCTGCCTGAGGCTGTGATCACGACCGCCACACTCGCGCAGAACTGCACACACACTTTACCCACACGAGACTTGCGCGACACCTGATGGAGGCGTGTGCGTGTGAATGCTTCACCTGCCTGACCGCATCTGTTTACTGTGTGGATGCTCCGTGACCTATGTTCTCAATGCTGATGACATTTAAAATGTCTCATTTTTCAATTACAAAGGCGGCTGCGGTGAATCTGTGTTTCTGCAGGTGAAATCCCCAAACCAGAACTGCTCCGTCAAAAGGGAGCAAATTACAACCCTCATGACTGCCGCCTCCACACTTACACCAACTGCTCCCCACACCGCACTGAGTCACAGCGCTGCAAGGAATACAGGAGTCTCTGTTTTTCCTCAAGCCCTATCACTGGGTGGTAGAAATGTTCTTAATCCATGCCATCCGGTAAGCGACACAAACACCATTTTAATCTACGTTTCTTAGAAGATCGCTAAGACTGGGCATTCTGCCTCCTCCTCAGGACACAGATTACTCCTTTTCCGGTGAAATATTACTCATGTCCTTTGTCTGTTTCTCTATTGTCTTTTTCAACAGTTCGTTTGTTTTCTAACCATTTTTGAGACAGACATCATGAAATATCCCGCCCATAACCCCTCCTCCCTGCAGGACCCAAGACATCATGACCCTGCTGTTCAGTATATCCTCGTTCCTGCCATCCTTGTATAACATGAGCCGTTTCCATGTAAACTCACGTGCTCGTCACACTCCACGCCTCTGAGGTGACCTGCCTGGGCCTCACTGCTGACTATGCACCGTGCTCGGCTCACTCCCGTACTTGCCAGTGCCCACCACCAGCTCCCACCCCGAAACCAACGGGACACTTCCTGGAAGCGTGTCTATGCGACACCGTGTCGGGAGGGCCCAGCGCGGGGCGGGGGAGAGGGCGCCCACCTCCAGGTCCAGGAAGACTTCCTCCAGCAGGCTGCCGCAGCCCTCTTTGGCAATGGCATCCAAAACCCCATCCATGCTCGGCTGGCTCAGAGACACGCCTTCTTCCGCCTCGTGCTTCAGATACTTCCTTTTTAAACTGACTATGGACTCTCTGCAGGAGACAGGCAGGGTGCCGTGAGGCGCCCGCCCGCCGCCCGCGCCCGCCCGCGCCCGCCCGCGCCCGCGGCTCACTTGAAGGTCTGGCAGTTGTTGACGACGGCGACCATGTACTGCACGTAGCAGTGCGGGTGCTGCCGGTCCCGCAGATGCTCGTCCCGGTACAGCTGCGCCTCCTCCTTGTACCTGCGGAACCGGGCGGTCAGCACGGCCTGGCGTGGCCGGCACCACGCCCAGCAGACAGGCCCGCCACTGGCACCTCGGCGGGGGCTCAGACTGAAAGACTGGGGGGGTGGGGGCGACCTATGCCAACGGCAGCTCGTCAATTCCAACAGATTATGATAAGTTTCGTATCTGGCCTTGAAACATGGCTCCATGTTCTGATTATACAAATATTCTGAAACGTTTGTAACTGGGAAAGTATTATTTTATCGGACATGTAACTCGCCTAGAAACTCATACAGTCGTGTTGGGAATATAATCAAATGTTAGATGCAACGTCCTTTGCTGAAACTTTCCCCAAAGAAGTCAAACTAAAACTACATCAAACTTTAAGATGTCAGGAGCAGAAACTGAGATGGAGGCACACTTCACTTCTGAATGTTTTCTGGAGATTCTCAGACACAGCAGCAGGGGACTGCCTCACACCTGCATATCTGTGATGTTTTCAGAGGCTCTTCAGGAAGGAGCAAGCGGAAAACTGGTGACTAAAGGGGAGTAATTAAGCATTAATTGCACGGTTCTGCCCAAAGCACGGCTCAGTTAACCGCACGGCTGAGGCTGACGAGGAGAGTGTCAGCTTCACAGAAGAATCCCAACACGACGCCCAACGCAGGGCACAACTCTCGCAGGTGGAGGCTGGCAGGGTCGCGCGGGGCCGGGCTGTCGGTGCCCGAGCCACCAGGGCGGGAGTGCGGAGGACGCGGGCCTGCTGCGCTCCGGCCCAGCAGTGAGGAGACGCAGAGGGGCCTCAGCCTTGAGAGTCAGCGTCTGGTCCGGGGCAGACAGCAGCCTGAGGCCCGGTGGGAGAGCCCTGGGAGCTGGACAGCAGGGCGTGTGGTCTCTACGGGCCAGGGGCCCAGGGGGCAGGCCGTCCACTGACACTGCCTGGATATACAACTGTGTGGGCAGGCAGGTCCAACACCAGTGGGGACCCCAAACGCAGCGCGGTGTCGCGGGCGGCCAGTGGCCCGTCGTGGCTGCCGTGTGCGAGCCAACAGCGCTGAGGTCAGGGCAGGCAAGCAGGTGAGCCACGCCACAGGGGCTGGCGCCCGCAGTCAGGCACGCTGACCCCGAACAACGTGGGCTTCAACCGCACAGGTTCACGGCCACGTGCGTTTTTTTCCAGTCACCGGGCCCGCTGCACAACGGGAGCCAAGGCTGGCTGAAGCTGCGGACTCGGGACCACGGGCAGGACGGCCGCTTGGGAGGGGCTCTATGGACCTGCAGCTGTAGCGGGGGTCCGCCCTCCAGGGCCCACATCTTCCTCCGACTCAACTGTGCTTCAGCACAATGAGGGGAGAGAAGCAGGTGAGGCCCAGGGTGGCTTTAAACGGATGGCGCTGGCGCTTGACAGCGGGCAGAGCAGCCCTTGGGTCACACTGCTTCTGTCTGTGTCTGAAAATCTCCTTCATGAACAGTTCAGAGGTCCGGGCATCCCTGTGAGGTACTGGTCTTTGAGTACCTTCCTTCCTTCTGAGGGAAGGTGGCCTCCCCAGCACCCCAGGAAATTGGACACCAGGAAGGCAGCCTGGAGGAGGCCCCCCGTTCCACCCTGGAAGGAGCTCCAGCCCCCCTCCCCACACTCAGCACCCGCTCCCCGCCGGGACCCCAGGGAGTGCACCCACGAAAAAGGCAGATAGCAAGACAGGGTGTGAGTTCTAAATAGCAGAAGAAGCTGACTATGATGAGTGCAGCCTTAAATTCTTTTTAATACTAGCCAGACTAAGATCAACACAGTTTAGCTTTTCATTAAAAAAAAAAAAAAAAAATACTGTGTGGGCAGGCAGGTCCAACACCAGTGGGGACCCCAAACGCAGCGCGGTGTCGCGGGCGGCCAGCGGCCCGTCGTGGCTGCCGTGTGCGAGCCAACAGCGCTGAGGTCAGGGCAGGCAAGCAGGTGAGCCACGCCACAGGGGCTGGCGCCCGCAGTCAGGCACGCTGACCCCGAACAACGTGGGCTTCAACCGCACAGGTTCACGGCCACGTGCGTTTTTTTCCAGTCACCGGGCCCGCTGCACAACGGGAGCCAAGGCTGGCTGAAGCTGCGGACTCGGGACCACGGGCAGGACGGCCGCTTGGGAGGGGCTCTATGGACCTGCAGCTGTAGCGGGGGTCCGCCCTCCAGGGCCCACATCTTCCTCCGACTCAACTGTGCTTCAGCACAATGAGGGGAGAGAAGCAGGTGAGGCCCAGGGTGGCTTTAAACGGATGGCGCTGGCGCTTGACAGCGGGCAGAGCAGCCCTTGGGTCACACTGCTTCTGTCTGTGTCTGAAAATCTCCTTCATGAACAGTTCAGAGGTCCGGGCATCCCTGTGAGGTACTGGTCTTTGAGTACCTTCCTTCCTTCTGAGGGAAGGTGGCCTCCCCAGCACCCCAGGAAATTGGACACCAGGAAGGCAGCCTGGAGGAGGCCCCCCGTTCCACCCTGGAAGGAGCTCCAGCCCCCCTCCCCACACTCAGCACCCGCTCCCCGCCGGGACCCCAGGGAGTGCACCCACGAAAAAGGCAGATAGCAAGACAGGGTGTGAGTTCTAAATAGCAGAAGAAGCTGACTATGATGAGTGCAGCCTTAAATTCTTTTTAATACTAGCCAGACTAAGATCAACACAGTTTAGCTTTTCATTAAAAAAAAAAAAAAAAAAAATACACTTTTAATTAGCACACTGTTAAGAATACATACCTACTTAGGAAAGAATTCATTTGCTGAAGACACAAAACTAGTACCTTTGTTTTCAAATCTTCACTTATCTGAGCAGCAACTTGAAGGTTCTGCTCGAACATCTAAAAATTGAAGAACTTATGAACTTTGATATAAAGTCACGAGGATACAAGTTTCCCATATCAGTCCCCCAGAAGTTAACTGGTAGTTATGACAATCGAAATTCAGAGAAAAAAATGAAGCCACTTGAAAAATAACAAAGTTAATTCAACAAACACACAAAACTTTCTCAGCAGGTTGAAAAAAAAAAACCCCAGTGAACCATTTCCTGATCACCTACAGACAAGCTGGCTTCCCCCATGGGAAACACACATTCTCACGGGCGATCGGGGCCAGGGTAGCTGAGGTCACATGGGGACCGGTCCCGGCACGCAGGCTCCTTAGGAAGAACTGGGAGAATGCACCCTGGAGCGGGGCCAGATGAGGACAGGGGGGCACCGAGCGGAAGGCAGAGCCTGCCCCCGCCATCACAGGACATCCGTCTCCAAGTAAGGAGAGGGTGGGCCCAACACGGCCACGCAGGGCCCAGCTCCGTGTTTCAGCAGGCACGTGTGTGAACAAGGCCTGCAACTTCCGAAAGGAGACTGGACAGGCCAGGAGGCGGCAGGCAAGCACACTCGAGACACAGCAGGCGTCAAAATCCAGACTGACCGTAAGAGCGCGTGGTTACTCTAGACGCCCACCGGGCTCCACCAAAGTGCATCGCGGGCGACTCGCCTGGGCAGTGTTTAAGAGACGAGCCCTGGCCAGCTACCAAGGGAAGGAAGCGCCAGACACAGAACGGAATTACTGGGTTGGCCAGGGCAACCGTCTGTTTTTTCCGTAAGACGGCTCTAGTGGCATGTGGTTGTCTTTAATTTCAGTCAAGCAATTCTGTTAGACTGCATCCAGACAGCTTCACACCAGCATGCGTTTTTCCCTTTTTTGAAAATTGGTGAATTTTTGTGAAGCCATTTTAACATTGAAAATGGAAGAGAACAGTGATTTTTTGGCATATTATGTTTTGCTGCTTCAAAAGAAGTAAACACGCAACTCAACGGCAGAAAGACTTGTGCAGACGTGTGGCAAAGGCACTGTGGCTGACGCAACGGGAAGCGGCTTGCCAAGTTTCGTGCTGGAGATTTCTCGCTCCACAGGGGCGCAGGCTGGCTGAAGTTGACAGCAATCATATCAAGACATTAATTGTGAACAGTCAATGTTCTACCACATGGGAGACAACTGACATACTCAAAATATCCACGTCAAGCGCTGAAAATCATTTGCACCAGACCGGTTATGTTCATCACTGCGATGTTTGGGTGCCATGTAATTTAACTGAAAAAAACCTTCTTGACTATATATCCACACACTACATAACAAAAACGTTTCATTGTTAAAAAACAAACTGTGACAGATGGTGAAAAGTGGATCCTATACGATAATATGAACAGATGAGATCCTGTGGCAAGCGAAATGAACCAGCACCAACCACACCAAAGGCCGGTCTTCATCCAAAGAAGGCAATGCTGCATACATGGTGGGACTGGAAGGCAGTCTTCTATTAGGAGCTCCTTCTGGAAACCAGAATTCCAACAAGCACTGCTCCCAGTTACACTAACTGAAAGCAGCGCTCGATGAAAAGCGGCTGGAATTAGCCAACAGAAAGCGCATCATCTTCCACCAGCATGGCAACGACCTGCAGGCTTCCCTGATGACCAGGCGGAAAGTGCTGCGGCCTGGATGGGAAGCTCTGATTCATCTGCCGTGTGCATCAGACAAGGCACCTTCAGACTGCCGTTTATTTCAGTCTGTATAAAGTTCTTTTATGGAAACAATTTCAGTTCTCTGGAAGACTATAAAAGGAACTGGAACAGCTCTTTGCTCAAAAAGATAAAAACTTTTGGGAAGATGGGATTATGAAGTTGCCTGGATATATGGCAGAAGGTAGTGGAACAGTGAATATGTTGATTAATAAAGTTCTTGGTGAAAATGAAAAATGTGTCTTTTATTTAAAAGTTGAAGCACTTTTTGGCCAATCCAATAGCTTCTAGTTTGAAATAAACAACCACTAGGAACATAGAAGACGTAGGTTTTGCAACCATGGGCAAAACTACTTGGCAAGCCTGACCCCTGGCTCCCCAAATCTGGAGAGAAAAAGGCTCTCCCTGAGGTCAGCATGCAACTATGTATGTGTGAAGCCCCTCGAGGCGGGGGGTGGGGGAGTGTGTGTGTGTGTGTGTGTGTGTGAGTGTGAGTGTGTGTGTGCACGCATCTGTGTCTGTGTGTGAGAGGCCTCTAGAAGCCCGTGCCCCAATCCCTCACCACACCAAACACACACTCTCTCCGGGGATCTTCGGGGTACGCCCCACCCCCACAGAGACACACACACACTCTCCGGGGACCTCCGGGGTGCCCCCCGACCTCCACCACACCGCACACACACACTCTCTCTCCGGGGAGCCAGGGCGCCGGTGCGTGGACCTTGTGCTACCGCCCGTCGCAGCAGACTATCATCGGCAGGACCAGCCGGAGCCCGAGACAGAGGAAGTGGGTCAGGAAGGACAGCCAGAGGTCCCGGAAGGCGTCGGTCCGTTACTACAACCTGACTCGGCGTCCCTCCTCTCTCGGCCGGCACCTCAGCTGTGGGGCGGAGTCCCCTCGTCGGACGGGCGGCGGGGAGAGGGGCCCGGGGCTCCCGAGCCCTCCGCGGGGCTGGGCGGACGGGCGAGGAGGACGAGGGCCGAGTCGCGACCTCCGCCCGTCCGGGGGACGCGCAGGTCCGTCGACCAGAGTCGGGTCCCCTGTCCGTCCAGGTAGGAGGGTCACCTCGTCCAAGGTTGGTGAGGTCTTCCCCGGCGGGAGGGAGGTGGGGCCGAGGTACACCCCGGTTGGCACTGAGTGCCAGTCGCACCTGTACATCCACAGCTCGTCACGCCTCTGGTGCAGACGTCTCTCGTTTCCGAGGTCCACCCGGTGCAGGTGGAGCCCCCGGTCGAGGTGCAAGGGGTAGTAGAGGTGCGACACCGTTTCCCCCCGTTCTGTCTGTCTGACTGGCGGTCCGTCCGCCCTCTCTGTCTGTCTGCCTGACTGGTGGGCCCTCCGTCCTCCTACTCTCTGACTGGCGGTCCGTCCGCCCTTGGGGAGCCGTCCCGCCGAGGACCTGACCCCGAGTGAGTCGAGGTCCTGACCTCGCTCCGTCGGGGGAGGGCGGCGGGGCAGACGGGCCTCCGACCTCCCCTCCAGGCACACGGGGGGCACCGTGGGACCCCTGCGCGTCCCGGGTCGTCCGTCCTCCGGGCGGGAGCTGGGAAACGAGCTCTGGGTTTAGACTTGAGGTGCAGGTGCTAACCCTGACGCCTGCACCCGGCCCGTGGGGCCCAGGAGGCCGGAGTGTGGACCGAGTGCTGGGAAAGAGCTTTCACAAAAAACATGAAAGCGAGGTGCAAGGCTGGGTTCCCAGAAGGCCAGGGCTGACCGTCCCGATGACTCCTTAGGCACGGGTCCAGAAGGCAGCCCTGGGCATGGACAGCACCCAACAGCCGTAAGGACCCAGGTATTCCTGCGTGAGAAAGTGCCTCACGACACTCGGCAAACACCCAAAGACCATCTGCAGTCTAGACCATTTCTGCCCCAGGAGCCCTAGTTCTGCATGAACATGTTTCTAGTGTGGAAACGGCCCAATGTTTCCCCTGAGAAAGTTCAACCCCACAGAACCCAATGAGCAACAGGAGGCCATCAAAGAACGGCCGCTGGCCAAGCAGAGCTCACCGCGTGGTGAGCGAGAAACAAGCTGAGGCCTGGGCCACGCCGGTCACCCAAGCGCACGCGCCAGTCTGGCGGCTCGAGCACGGCGGGGGCCCAGACCCCAGACGCAAGGCCTGCTCCCCACCGGCCGGCCGACTGGCGCTGGGCACAGTCCCCCCAGGCCTCAGGGTGCAGGGGACAGTGAGAGGCTTTCCTCGGGGGTGACCCACGGGGCCTGTGCGCTGGGATGGCCGTGGCGGGCGGCCGGCACACAGGGAGCTCGGAGGCCCCAGTCCCGCCCAGCCGCTGCAAGTGCGTCAGCCACACCCAGCAGACGTTTTCTTTCTCTTCACACTTTCCTGTACTGAAATGTACACACGTACACGTTCTTTACTATAAGCAGTTACCAAACATCAAACAAAACACAAAGCAAAGAATCCCCAAACCAGGCCTCCATGGTGGCTAAGAATCTCCCGCACAACGCAGGGGACACTGGTTCAACCCCGATCTGGGAAGATGCCACATGCCGTGGAACAACTAAGTCTGCACGCCACAGCTGCGGAAGCCTGCACCCCGGCTCCGTGCCCCACAGCAGCAGGAGCCACCACGGTGAGACGCCCGTGCGCCAGCGCGCGAGGGGCGCCCCCACCCCCTGCACCTGGAGAAGGCTCCCACGCAACGAAGACCCAGCACAGCCAAATAAGCAAATAAATAAAAGCAATTAAAATTTAATTTAAAAGGAACTAAATTTTAATTAATAAAAATTATCAATTAAAAAAATACTTAAAAAAAATCCCCAAACCTCAGTACTAAAACAAGAGATTCAGTTTCTACACATTAGCGACAAGACAGGCTAAGATAAACTGTGCTTCCCTTTCACTGCTGCTGCTGCTGCTAAGTCGCTTCAGTCGTGTCCGACTCTGTGCGACTCCACAGACGGCAGCCCACCAGGCTCCCCCGTCTCTGGGATTCTCCAGGCAAGAGCACTGGAGTGGGTTGCCATTTCCTTCTCCAATGCATGAAAGTGAAAAATGAAAAGTGAAAGTGAAGTTGCTCAGTCGTGTCCGACTCTTAGAGACCCCATGGACTGCGGCCCACCAGGCTCCTCCGTCCATGGGATTTTCCGGGCAAGAGTGCTGGAGTGGGCTGCCACTGCCTTCTCTGTCCCTCTCACTAGCTAACCTTAAAGACTTTGAGAACACCCTACCACTGCCTTGTTCTTCAAGTCCAACCTCAAATTAATGATGGCACAAAGGTCATGGCCCCTTCATGGAGTGACAAGACCTCAAGGCCGAGGAGCAAAAGGATGGCTGATTCTCTGCACACGCAGGGGAGAAGAAACCAGACTCGGGTTGTCGGAAGCCCGCGAGAGCGACTGGGGCCCCTTCAGCAGCCACGTGACTGTGCAGGTCACGGAGCCTCCGGGTTAGAGGGCCAACACCTCCTGCTCCTGAGGTCACCGTGGGGCGCACGCAATGCTGAGCTGCTCACCACTGTCCAGGCACAGGGGCCTCTCAAGCACAGGAGCCTTTGCACGACCCAACCCCGGGCCACAGGCAGCCCAGGAAGGAGACGCGTCCCCCAGAGGCGATGCCTGTGGGTGCCAAGTGCCTGCCCTGGGTCGAGGACCCAGCAGCTGTGCAGACTGCCAGCGGCCTACGGAACAGGAGACGCCGGGTGTGAAGGGGGGGTTACCTGGTGTAGGTGTTCAAAACCCAGGTCAGCAGGCTGACGATCTCGTTTGCTTCCAGGTCCTCTGCCGCGAGGTCCTGCATGCGCACGCTCAGGGCCTGGTGGTAGGTGCCCAGCAGGCTCTGGAAGATCTCGTAGTGCGGCGGGAAGCACTGCGCCAGCAGGTTCTTGGCGACGATGAGGTCGTCCAGCACGTACTTCCGTATGATCTCCAGGTGGCGCACGAGCCACATCCTGTCCGACTCCCTGGTGTCTGCCTGCGTGCCCTCGATCCTGGTGGTCACTGTTCTGTCCAGGATGGTGAACATCTTCTCCTTCCAGTTCTTGGGTCTCCCAGGAGGCACGAAGCCAGTTTGCTTTTTCCGGTCAAGTATGCGCCGGTCAATCTTCTCTTCCCTTTCGATGATCCTGACGACAGAGACGAGCAGGGTGGGGTCGCGGCGCACGGTGACCAGCGACCTCTGCAGCACCATCCACAGCTGCTTGGCCAACTCGTCGGACAGCCCCTGTGTGCTCCCGAAGTAGCTGTGGATGAGGGTCATGTCACGCGTGTTCCCGCTGTCCATGCGGTACTGCTCGTACATCAGCCCGTCCCGGGAGCACTCCAGGTCCATCAGCTTCCGGTGAGCCTGCAGCAGCTCTCCGTGCTCGATGAGGTCCTGCGTCTCCCTCACGATCTCGGGCACTGGGGGTGAGGCAAAGATGGCACCATGAAACACCAACGTAGGACAGCATGGGGTGCCAGGACGGTGGCGGGCAAGGTATGAAAAGTGAAAGTGAAGTTGCTCAGTCGTGTCCGACTCTTAGAGACCCCATGGACTGCGGCCCACCAGGCTCCTCCGTCCATGGGATTTTCCGGGCAAGAGTGCTGGAGTGGGCTGCCACTGCCTTCTCTGTCCCTCTCACTAGCTAACCTTAAAGACTTTGAGAACACCCTACCACTGCCTTGTTCTTCAAGTCCAACCTCAAATTAATGATGGCACAAAGGTCATGGCCCCTTCATGGAGTGACAAGACCTCAAGGCCGAGGAGCAAAAGGATGGCTGATTCTCTGCACACGCAGGGGAGAAGAAACCAGACTCGGGTTGTCGGAAGCCCGCGAGAGCGACTGGGGCCCCTTCAGCAGCCACGTGACTGTGCAGGTCACGGAGCCTCCGGGTTAGAGGGCCAACACCTCCTGCTCCTGAGGTCACCGTGGGGCGCACGCAATGCTGAGCTGCTCACCACTGTCCAGGCACAGGGGCCTCTCAAGCACAGGAGCCTTTGCACGACCCAACCCCGGGCCACAGGCAGCCCAGGAAGGAGACGCGTCCCCCAGAGGCGATGCCTGTGGGTGCCAAGTGCCTGCCCTGGGTCGAGGACCCAGCAGCTGTGCAGACTGCCAGCGGCCTACGGAACAGGAGACGCCGGGTGTGAAGGGGGGGTTACCTGGTGTAGGTGTTCAAAACCCAGGTCAGCAGGCTGACGATCTCGTTTGCTTCCAGGTCCTCTGCCGCGAGGTCCTGCATGCGCACGCTCAGGGCCTGGTGGTAGGTGCCCAGCAGGCTCTGGAAGATCTCGTAGTGCGGCGGGAAGCACTGCGCCAGCAGGTTCTTGGCGACGATGAGGTCGTCCAGCACGTACTTCCGTATGATCTCCAGGTGGCGCACGAGCCACATCCTGTCCGACTCCCTGGTGTCTGCCTGCGTGCCCTCGATCCTGGTGGTCACTGTTCTGTCCAGGATGGTGAACATCTTCTCCTTCCAGTTCTTGGGTCTCCCAGGAGGCACGAAGCCAGTTTGCTTTTTCCGGTCAAGTATGCGCCGGTCAATCTTCTCTTCCCTTTCGATGATCCTGACGACAGAGACGAGCAGGGTGGGGTCGCGGCGCACGGTGACCAGCGACCTCTGCAGCACCATCCACAGCTGCTTGGCCAACTCGTCGGACAGCCCCTGTGTGCTCCCGAAGTAGCTGTGGATGAGGGTCATGTCACGCGTGTTCCCGCTGTCCATGCGGTACTGCTCGTACATCAGCCCGTCCCGGGAGCACTCCAGGTCCATCAGCTTCCGGTGAGCCTGCAGCAGCTCTCCATGCTCGATGAGGTCCTGCGTCTCCCTCACGATCTCGGGCACTGGGGGTGAGGCAAAGATGGCACCATGAAACACCAACGTAGGACAGCATGGGGTGCCAGGACGGTGGCGGGCAAGGGCAGCCAGGAACCTGCCCCCACCGGACAACCACCACACGCACAGGACTGGGGTGAGCGGCCACACTGTGGGGCTGTGGAGGCCACTGAAGGCGCACACCTTCCAGGGAAAGGCCTGACCAGGACTTCAGCTGTCAGCACAGCACAAAGGTAGAAATTGCCTGCAAATGACCAGGGGAGGCACAGGCTCAGAAAGACCTGAGAAGGCTTTAAGTTTACACGCCAGCCTGGTCTTCAAAAGAGACCTAGCCTGAGACAGTCAAAACAGCAAGAATAATTGAATGAAATCAGCACACCACGGCAAAGAGGGGCACCTGACTTCCAGAGCTATGCGCTAATTAGAGTCAAATGCCCACTGCTCAACAACAGCGCAAGGCAAACAACGGCGGAGGAGAGAAGAGGGAGTCAGAGGGAAACACAGAGCCCGTCCCCGAGAAGGACTAGACCGTGGGCCAGAAGAGGGCGCGTCTGCAACACGCTCAGAGAGCGACAGGCGGACGCGGCCAGAAGGGCAACCGAACGGGAAATCTACTTCAGGTTCTCAAAGCAGCCTTGAGTGAGCAGAAGACTGGATCAGCCAACTTGAAGACAGGACAAAGAAAACTGTCAGTCGTGAGGCTAAAAAGGAAAAAAAACTAGAGAAGAGAGGACAGAGCCTCCAGGGCTTGTGTTTCTCCACTGGGCTGACCCGAGGGCACACGAGGGGGCCGCGGCCGCGGCGGGCACACTTGCCTCCCGGGGGCCGCGTGCCTACCAGCTGAAGGTCTGCAGGGACCCGGCATCAAGCAAGCTTACTGGCACCACTTTCCCAACATCATTTGTTCACTTCATGTCTCTGTGTCACATTTTATTCTTTTATTATCTTAAAACATTTCACATTTACAGGACATTCCCTCTGAGCGCAGAATGCGCTCTCCTCTCACGTGCACACAGAACGCTCTCCAGGCTAGGTCACGTGTGCCGGCCAAGTCCCCGCGTCCACGCCCTCTCTCTGTGACCCTGTGGCCTGCAGCCCGCCAGGGTCCTCCGTCCACGGGATTCTCCAGGCAACAACACTGGAGTGGGTTGCCATGCCCTCCTCCAGGGCACCCTCCCGACCAGGGTCGAGCCCCCGTCTCTGAAGTCTGCACCGGTAGGCGGGTTCTTTACCACGAGCGCCACCTAGTGGGTCACGAGTCAAGCCCTGGTGAATTTAAGAAAACTGAAATAGTACCAAGTATCTTTTCTGACCGGAAGGTTATAGATTAGAAATAAATCACAGAAAACACTACAAAAAACATAAACACATGGTGGCTAAACAACATGTTACTAAATAACTAAGAAATCACAGAGGAAATTAAAAAATACACAGAAACCAATGACGACAAAAACACAGCCACCCAAACCTGAGGGGGGCAGCAGAGCAGCTCTGAGGGGGAGTCTGCAGTGACCCAAGCCCATCGCAAGAGTCAAGGAAAGTCTTAACCAACCAACCTAACCTCACACCGAAAGCAACTGGAGAAAGAATAAACAGAACCCACAGTTACTAGAGAAAAGTAAGTATAAAAATCAAAGAAGCAAATGAAATGAAGAAAATAATAGCAAAACTCAATGAAACTAAAAGCTAATTCTTTGAGAAGACAGACAAAGTTGATAAACCTTTAGCCAGGCTCATCAAGGAAAAAAGGGAAAGGATTCAAATAAAAGAATTAGAAATGAAAACGGAGAAATTATTAATACAACTGACGCTGCAGAAACACAAAGATCATAAGAGACTACTGTCACCAACTATACGTCAATAAAATGCAAAATCCAGAAGCGAACAAATTCTTAGAAAGGTATAACCTTCTAACACTGAGCCAAGAAGAGGCAGACAATATAAACAGACCAATCATAAGTGATGAAATTGAAACCATAATTAAAAATCTTTCAACAAACAAAAGTCCAGAACCAGAGACCCTCTCAGGCAAATTCTACCAAACATTTAGAGAAGAGCTAACACACCCTTCTCAAACCCTTCCAAAAAACTGCAGAGGGAGGAACACTTTCAAATTCATTCTATGAAGCCATCATCATCCTGATACCAAAACCAAAGTTTAACAAAAAAAATTACAGACCAATATCACTGATAAACATAGATGCAAAAATCCTCAACAAAATACCAGCAAACAGAACCCCACAATGCGTTAGAAGCATCATTCTCCGTGGCCAAGTTGGAGTTATCTCTGGGACGCAAAGATTATTCATATATGCAAATCAATTAATGTCATGCACCATATTAACAAATTAAAGAATAAAATTCGTATGATCCTCTCAATAGATGCAGAAAAAGGTTCTGACAAAATTCAAAACCCATTTAAGAGAAAAACTCTCCAGAAAGCGGGCAAAGAGGGAACTTACCTCAACATAGGAAAGGCCACATACAACAAGCCCACAGCAACCATCGCTCTCAAAGGTGGAAAACTGAAAACACTTCCTCTAGGAACAAGACAAGGGTGCCCACTCTCACCACTGTTATTCAGCACAATGTTCAAAGTCCCAGCCAGGGCAATCAGAGAAGAAAAAGAAATAGAAAGAATCCAAATTGGAAAAGAAGACGTAAAACCGTCACTGTCTGCAGATGACATAATACTATTATATTCATAGAAAATCCTAAAGATGCCATCAATTAGAGCTAATCAATGAATTTGGTAAAGTTTCAGGATACAAAGTTAATGAACAGAAATCTCTTGAATTATTAAGGAAACAATCCCATTTATCATTTTATCCAAAGAACAAAATACATACGAATAAACCAATCCAAGGAGACAAAAAAAAGACATGCAACAAGGCAAACTGGTTGTCTGAGGAGGCCTTACAAATAGCTGAGCTAAGCAGAGAAGTGCAAGGCAAAGGAGAAAAGGAAAGATACACCCAACGGAATGCAGAAGGCCAAAGAAGAGCCAGGAGCCAGGAGAAAGCCTCAAGTGAACAATGCAAAAAAAAAAAGAAGAAAACAACAGAATGGGATTTAGTGATCTCTTCAAGAAAACTGGAGATGCCAAAGGACCACTTCATGCAGAGATGGGCACGACAAAGGACAGAAAGAGCAAGCAGCCACAGAGGCAGACTGGGCTAAGAAGAGGCGGCAGGAACACAAAGAACCGTACAGAAAAGGTCTCAGTGGCCCGGCTAACAGCGACGGTGCGGCCTCTCACCTGGACCCAGACACCCTGGAACGTGAGGCCAAACGGGCCTTAGAAGGCATCACTGCAGACAGTGCTAGCGGAGGTGACGGAATTCCAGCCGAGCTACTGAGTGTCCTGCAAGATGATGCTGGTCAAGTGCTTCCTCCATATGCCAGCAAATGCGGAAAACTCAGCAGTGGCCACAGGACCGGAAGAGGCCAGTTTTCATTCCAATTCTAAAGGGCAATGCCAAAGAATGCCAAATAACCGCACTCACCTCACAAGCTAGTAAAATACCGCTCCAAATCCTTCAAGCTGGGCTTCAGCAGAACGTAAACCAGGAACCTCCAGATGTTCAAGCTGGATTTAGAAAAGGCAGAGGAACCAGAGATCAAATTGCCAACATCTGTTGGATCACAGAGAAAGCAAGAGAGTTCCAGAAGAAATCTACTTCTTCTCTACGCCAAAGCCTTTGACTGTGGAGCACAGCAAACCGTGGAAAATCCTTCAAGAAATGGGAACACCAGAACTCCTCACCTGTCTCCTGAGAAACCAGCGTGCAGGTCATGAAGCAACAGTCAGAACCAGACATGGAACATCAATCAGTCTGGTCCAAAGTCGGGAAAGGAGTACATCAAGGCTGCATACTGTCACCCTGCTTATTTAACTTCTATGCAGAGGACATCATGCAAAATGCCGGTCTGGATGAAGCACAAGCTGGAATCAAGATTGCCAGGAGAAATATCGATAACCTCAGATATGCAGACGACACCACCCTTATGGCAGAAAGTGAAGAGGAACTAAAAAGCCTCTTGATGAAAGTGAAAGAGGAAAGAGAAAAAGCTGGCTTAAAACGCAACATTCAAAAAACTAAGTTCATAGCACCTGGTCCCATCACTTCATGGCAAGTAGATGGGGAAACAGTGCAAACAGTGACAAATTTTTTATTTTTCTGGGCTCCAAAATCAAGGCAGATGGTGACTGCAGCCACGAAATTAAAAGACACTTGCTCCTTGGAAGAAAAGCCGTGACAAACCTAAACAGCGTATTAAAAAGCAGAGACATCACTTTGCCAACAAAGGGCCGTCTAGTCAAAGCTGTGGTTTTCCAGAAGCCACGTGTCTGGATGTGAGGGCTGGGCCGTAAAGAAGGCTGATGCCAGAGAGCGGAGGCTTTCGAACTGTACTGGAAGGGACTCTTGGGCGCCCCCTGGAGTGCAGGGGGGCTTTTCCTGCTGGCTCAGATGGTAAAGAAACTGCAATGCCAGAGACCCAGGTTCCATCATTGGGCCAGGAAGACCCTCTGGAGGAGGAAAGGGCAACCCATTCCAGCATTCTTGGCTGGGAAACTCCATGGGCAGAGGAGCTGGTGGGCTACCGTCCAGGGAGGTCACAAAAAGTTGAACAAGACTGAGTGACTAGTCACGGTGGGTGGACTGCGAGGAGACTGAACCAGTCAATTCTAAAGGAAATCAACTCAGACTGTTCACTGGAAGGATTGATGCTAAAGCTCCAATACTTTGGCCACCTGATAGGAAGAGCCAACTCACTGGAAAAGACCCCGATTCTAGGAAAAATTGAGGGCAGGAGGAGAAGGGGGTGACAGAGAAGATGACTGGATAGCATCACTGACTCAATGGACATGAGTTTGAGCAAACTGCAGGAGAGAGTGAAGGACAGGGAAGCCTGGCGTGCTCCAATCCAGGAGTGGAAAGAGTCGGACACCACTTAGCAACTGAACAAGGATGACAATAAGGAGACAAACGATCTATACCAGAAAACTGTTAAGACAGTGAGGAAAGACATCAAAGACGACGCAAACAGATGTAGAGGTGCACCATGTTCTTGGACAGGAAGAATCAATATTGTGAAAATGACTATACTACCTAGAGCAACGTACAGAGGCAATGCAATCCCTATCAAGTCACCTGGCATTTTTCACAGAATTAGAACAAAAAGTTTTTGCAGTCTTTATGCAAGCACAATAGTGGCACAGAGCCCGCCTGCCAGTGCAGGTGCGAGAGACACAGGCTCCATCCCTGGGCCTGGAGGAGGGAAACCACAGCCGTATCAGCATATTGCAGCTATAAACATTTACATTAAAAAGGAAGAAAGATTTCACATTGACAACGTAACTTCACAACCTAAGGAACCAGGAAAAGAGTAAGGTAAACCCTCACCTACAATGGAAAAGAATATGAAAAAGAACAGGATATATATACATATATGTGTGTAACTAAACCACTTTGCTGTACACCAGAAACTAACACAACATTGTAAGTCAACTATACTTAGTTTTTTTTAAAATAGTCTCCCAATCCCAAAGAAAAGCAACGCCAAAGAATGCTCAAACTACCACACAATTGCACTCACCTCACACACTAGCAAAGTAATGCTCAAAATTCTCTAAGCCACGCCTCAACAGTAAGTGAACTGAGAACTTCCAGATGTTCAAGCTGGATTTAAAAAAGGCAGAGGAACCAGAGATCAAATTGCCAACATCCGCTGGATCACTGAAACGCAGGAGTTCCAGAAAAACATCTACTTCTACTTTATTGACTACGCCAAAGCCTTTGACTGTGTGGATCACAACAAACGGTGGAAAATTCTGAAAGAGATGGGAATACCAGACCACCTGACCTGCCTCCTGAGAAATCTGTTTGCAGGTCAGGAAGCAACAGTTTGCACTGGACATGGAACAACAGACTGGTTCCAAACGGGAAAGGAGTGTGTCAAGGCTGTATATTGTCACCCTGCTTATTTAACTTATATGCAGAGTACATCATGCAAAATGTCAGACTGGATGAAGCACAAGCTGGAATCAAGGCTGCCAGGAGAAATATCAATAACCTCAGATAGGCAGATGACACCACACTTATGGCAGAAAGCAAAGAAGAACTAAAGACCCTCTTGATGAAAGTCAAAGAGAAGAGTGAAAAAGTTGGCTTAAAACTCAACATTCAAAAAACAGAGATCTTGGCATCTGATCCCCTCACTTCATGGCAAATAGATGGGGAAACAATGAAAACAGTGACAGACTTTATTTTCTTGGGCTCCAAAATCACAGCAGATGGTGACTGTAGCCAAGAAATTAAAAGACACTTGCTCCTTGGAAGAAAAGCTATGACTAACCTAGACAGCATATTAAAAATCAGAGACATTACTTTGCAAAGGTCTGTCTAGTCAAGGCTATGGTTTTTCCAGTAGTCATGTATGGATGTGACAGTTGGACCATAAACAAAGCTGAGCACCAAAGAACTCATGCTTTTGAACTGTGGTTTGGGAGAAGACTCTCAAGAATCCCTTTGAATGCAAGGAGCTCAAACCAGTTAAACCAAAAGGAAATCAGTCCTGAATATTCATTGGAAGGACTGACGCTAAAGCTGAAACTCCAATACTTCGGCCACCTGATGCAAAGAACTAACTCACTGGAAAAGACCCTGATGCTGGAAAAGATTGAAGACAGAAGGAGAAGAGAACGACAGAGGATGAGATGGTTGGATGGTGCCAATGACCGGACGGACATGAGTTTGAGTAAACTCCGGGAGTTGGTGATGGACAGGGAGGCCTGGAGCGCTGCAGTCCATGGGGTCGCCAAGAGTCGGACACGACTGAGCGACTGAAAAGAACTGAAAGGAAAGAAAGCTAAGCCTAAAGCTACCAAAAGAAATGAGATAAGACTACAGCAGAGATAAGCAGAAAACGGAAACACAGAACAGAAAAATCCAGAAAACCCAAGGTGGTCCCCTGAAAAGACTAGCCGCGGGCAGCGAGGACACGACCGCCAGCTCCACGTGAGAAAAGGGTTAGGAGCGCACTGGGAGCGAGGCGACCCAGCGGGGCAACCGGATGAAGCGCACGCCCCGAGAGACACAAAGCCCAAACCACCGCGAAACAGGGGTCTAAAGCAGCAGCAAGGGCTCGCGGAGGGCCGTGGGGAGCATCACCAGCGGCTGCAGACTTTCAGGCGTTTTCTTTCAGCTTTACTGAGACATATTTCACACACAGCTCTGGGCAGAGTTCCAGTTTCCAGCGTGAAGATAGTCCCCGAGATGGACTGTGACGATGCCTTCACGAGACGAAGCGCCTCAGACTCCGGAACTGCACACTTAGAAGCGGCCAAGACGGCAGACTCTATGTTGTGCACATTTTACAGTTTTTAAGAGTGGGAAACAAGAACAAACAGGCTTTGTTCATAATACTACAGAGTTCCAGGCGATGATAAAAGTCTGAAGGAAGACAGACAAGCACAACATTTTCTCAGTAAAAACACGCTCCTAATAAAAACCACGTCCACATCACAGCCTCGCTTTTCATCAAAGAAGGACATGATTTTCGACCTCTATGGATGAACTGGTAGTTTTTTTGGTCACTTGGGTTATGTGGGTCCAAATGCCATGTGGGTGGAAAGGCAACTTTTTAGTCTCCTGGTGTTCATTTTACAAAACCACAAGAAAATGACAGTCAACAAGAAATTATAAGACGGAAATCAACTAAGAAGGCTCTGAACGTCATGAAGGAGATCCTGGCAGGGGGGCCGGTCCGATTCCAGGCTGCCAAAGGTCACCAGGAGGGACTGCTGCCAGGGGCCAGCAGAGCGGGCGGTGCTGGGCCACGCACAGGGGCAGAGCAGGGCCCGAGGGGTCAGGCCCAGGGCGGCGAGAACGCACAGAGGACGGCCGAGTACTCGACAACGCCGCCACCAGACACACGCGCCCAGAGGAACAGGGCCACCCGGGCTGTGGTTCACGGCGGTGGGCGGAGGGAAGAACCGCACCAGGTTACACGCAGGCGCCGAGCAGAGGCCACAGGAGGGGCGGGAAGGGGCCAGGCCCCCTGAGGCTTCCGGCTGGGATGCGGATGGCCGTGACCAAGGCGCGGGGGCAGGAGGATTCGGGGGGAGGGACGAGCTCCCGCGGGCAGAGCACGAGGAGGCTGGCTGGACACAACAGCGCCCCTGCCCTGGGGACGGCTGAGACGGCCCGACCGGGCTGCGGAGCGCTCTTCATGCCTGCGAGGTACCGGGACAGGATTCTGAGAGGGCCACTCCCATCTCCTCCACCCCCTCGCCCCACCCCCCCCATCAGCCCCAAGGACGCCCGCCGGCCCGACCTCCACTGGGGCTGGGTCTCCGGGGCGGGCCCACCCCCAGGCTCCGGCCTGTGCACAGGCCTCCTGTCTGGGAGCGGCTGCTCGGGGACCGCGCCCGCGCCCCGCACTGCGGCGGAGGGAGAACGTGCATCTCTCCCCGGGCGCGCGTGTCCAGCTCTCCATCTGTCCCTCGGTCCCCACAGACTCAGAACCACACTCTACCAGCCCCCATCTACTCAGCAGACCACCCACCCGCGTTCAAACAAGACCCTGACCCTGCAGGCAGAACCGCACCTCTCCCCCGCTCTGGGCGGGCCCACAGAACACGCCGCCCAGGACGACTGAAAGCCCCCCACCACAAGCAGGCCGAAGCCACGGCTCCGCCGGCGGCTACCTGAGAAGATGTTCTTCAGGTTCTCCACGGCGGCAGCGAGCTGGCTGTGCCGCACGACCGCGTCCTTCACGTCCCTGAGGCTCTCGATGGTGTTGATGCTCTGCCGCCAGTCCTTGCTGACGTCCGCCAGGGCCTGCTGGATGTCCTTGACGTCGTTCAGCGCGTTGTGGAGCTGGCTCAGGCCCGTGCGCACGCCGTCCAACTGGGACTGGATGGCAGCCTGGGGAAGACACCGGGGGTGAGCAGAGCCAGGCCGGACCTGGAGGCGCGGAGAGCCGAGCGAGGCGCCGCCGGTGCAGAGAGCCGTCGACAGGCACAAGAGCAACGCTTTCCAGCTTTGTCGAGGAAACCTCCCAGGACTCCTCACGCAGCCCCGGCCTGAAACGCGGCGCTCCACCATGGCAAGGCCCGGGTCCCACGGCCCCCCAGACGGTCGCCTAGGACCCTGCACCCCACCTCGCAGCATCCTCAGCTCCCTAACAGGCCTGATCGCAGCGGAGAAACAGTCAGGACTCGTCACTAACTTACGTGGAGAAGGCTTTCCTGCCACTCAGCCAGAACCAGACTCCGCCCCAGGATGGCGGGCCCCAGACACAGAGACGGCCGTCTGCGGTTCAGACTCCCTCTGAGAGCCCGGGGAAGGGCCGCCCAGTCAGTCTCCCTAACAGGCCTGATCGCAGCGGAGAAACAGTCAGGACTCGTCACTAACTTACGTGGAGAAGGCTTTCCTGCCACGCAGCCAGAACCAGACTCCGCCCCAGGATGGCGGGCCCCAGACACAGAGACGGCCGTCTGCGGTTCAGACTCCCTCTGAGAGCCCGGGGAAGGGCCGCCCAGTCAGGCAGAGGGAGAGCGCGTGAAGGAGCAGCAGCAGGTGGGTGGGGACAGGGAGGGAACGCCAGGGCAGCGCCATGGACGTCAGGGGTACTGCTCGCCTGCGAGTCCTAAGGAGCACTCAGAAATAGCTAATGATTTCCACAGACCACACAACTGTTAGTCCATCCATGAGTTTCCAGAAGAGATTACAATTCTGGATAAAAATGCAGCAGGTCACAACTATTTCTTAAATTGATACAAAACTGCTTCAAGTTAGTCCAACAGGTCTTTGGCTGCTTTGCTATTGCGAATGAATAACCCACATCCTGTCTCGTCAAACCTGCCATAACCTGAGCACCAATGTTTTCAACTGGACAGGCAACCTCACTACCATATCCATGCAAGAATTCAGTTCAGTCGCTCAGTCGTGTCCAACTCTTTGCGACCCTATGAAGCACAGCATGCCAGGCCTCCCTGACCATCACCAACTCCCAGAGGTCACCCAAACCCATGCCCATCGAGTCGGTGATGCCATCCAGCCATCTCATCCCCTGTGGTTCCCTTCTCCTCCTGCCCCCAATCCCTCCCAGCATCAGAGTCTTTTCCAATGAGTCAGTTCTTTGCATCAGGTGGCCAAGGGATTGGAGTTTCAGCTTCAACATCAGTCCTTCCAATGAACACCCAGGACTGGTCTCCTTTACAATGGACTGGTTGGCTCTCCCTGCAGTCCAAGGGACTCTCAAAAGGCTTCTCCAACATCACAGTTCAAAAGCATCAGTTCTTTGGTGCTCAGCTTTCTTCACAGTCCAACTCTCACATCCATACATGACACCATAGCCTTGACTAGACAGACCTTTTTTGACAAAGTAACGTCTCTGCTTTTTAATATACTGTCTATGTTGGTCATAATTTTCCTTCCAAGGAGTCAGCGTCTTTTAATTTCATGTCTGCAGTCACCATCTGCAGCGATTTTGGAGCCCAGAAAAATAAAGTCAGCCACTGTTTCCCCATCTATTTGCCATGAAGTGATGGGACTGGATGCCATGATCTTAGTTTTCTGAATGTTGAGCTTTAAGCCAACTTTCTCACTCTCCTTTTTCACTTTCATCAAGAAGCTCTTTAGTTCTTCACTTTCGGCCATAAGGGTGGTGTCATCTGCATATCTGCTGCTGCTGCTAAGTCGCTTCAGTCGTGTCCGACTCCATGCGACCCCATAGACAGCAGCCCACCAGGCTCCCCTGTTAAATAAGCAGGGTGACAATATACAGCCTTGATGTACTCCTTTTCCTATTTGGAACCAGTCTGCTGTTCTATGTCCATGCGAGAATTAACCTTCCTCAAATGCACTCTCTTAAGTCCTCAAGACTGTTGTGCTGCCAGTCAGCAAGCCATGGTCTTAACATTTTTATAACTATACCAGGCACGCATTGTTTTAATAAAACCCACTTTCTCCATGTGAATTATGTTGAAAGCCAATCCAAATCATAAAAGATTGACTTCTTTCTTGCCTCTCTTTCACACACACTAATAAATGTGTAGCGTTATCCTCCTTCCTTCCCACAAGGCCAACAGAATACCTGGTACACAGTCAGGGTACTAGAGCGTGTGCTAGACGGACCCAAACAAAATGCTCTCTGGACACACTTGGTGGAAGAGCATTTGCTAAAGAAAAACCGTTATTCTGCTAGTGATTTTTAAAAAGGTAAATGGACACTTTTGGATGCTTAAAGGGGTTGTTCCTTTGGTGTTTTCAACATCCCCCTGTCTACTTTGTCAATCTACTAACTGGCAATATATTATTGGAAAAAATATGGTAAATCAAGGTAATGTTCATGTCTGCCTTCTTCCACATCCTCATAATGTCCAATTGGCAAAATTATAACTTTGTTAAATGAACCTGAAACTCCAGATAAAAGGCCCTGTCCCGCTGGGGAGGGCAGCAGGCGCCGGGGGCCACTCTGACCTCGTACCTTTAACCTGGCCTCCACAGAGGCCTTCTTCCGGGCCTCTCTTCTGCGATACTGCTCCACTTTGTCCAGCTGGTCAGGGCGCTGCAGCATTCCAGCAACCCTCTGGACCGCTGTGGCGACAGCCTCCCGATCAGTCTCCTTCATGGTTACAAAGCAGGGAGGATCTCTGCACCTGTCATACTAGAGGCATCCTGTGTCCACAGCTAGATGGGGAACAGGGAGGGGGGATGTGTTAGAAAGGTAGAAATGTTAGTGACAAAACTTACCCCCTCTGCCAACAGTCAGCTGTCCACAGCAGAGCTATGAGAAGAGCATCTGAGATCATTAACCCAGTAAACCTGAAATCAGAACTAGGATTATGAACTCCTCGATAAGAAATACAAACTTTCAGAATTCCATTTTACCCTAACGTGGAGCAAGGGCAATTACAGGCCCAAGATAGGAGCACGTGGAGGAAGCCAGCTTACTCACATCAGACGTCCGTCTCCAGGGCACTCCTCTCCGCCAGACAGGTCCCCTCTCCCACTTCCAGAGCCTTCTCACCGGCCCTGCCCTCCCTGGAGGGGCGGCTGTGCCAGGAAGCCCCGGGGAAGATGCGGAGGCGCGGCCAGTACACACCTCACCATCCCCGCGGAAGTTCCAGCACCCACCGTACGATTCCCCTCAAAAACCACTGCCTGTAGAGCCTCAAATCCCGCGTCTTCCTATCTAACAGCCTTAGTAAAGAGGCGAGCGGGCAAGCGGCGCTCCCTCAGGACGACGCGCTCCTGCCTTCGCGCCGGCTCCGCCAGCACCCGCGCCGCGGGGCTCGGGCGCGCCCGGCAGCGGAGAGCGGGCGCCTGCCGCCAGCCCGTCCCCACGCGGGCCTCCCGCGCCCTCCGCAAGCGCCTCGGGGCAGCGCCCACGGCCCCCGGGCCCGACGGCCGGGCCCCGCGCGCGGCGGGCGCCCTCGCGGACCTGGGCCGGGGCGCCGAG
>SJYT01025285.1:0-20042 GCA_006410635.1 Cephalophus harveyi | reverse complement strand
ATGGAGAAGCTCTATACAATCAAGAAAAACAAGACCAGGAACTGACTGTGGTTCAGATCATGAACTCCTTATTGCCAAATTCAGACTTAAATTGAAAAAAGTGGGGAAAACCACTAGACCAATCAGGTATGAACTAAATCAAATCCCTTATGATTATACAGTGGAAGTGAGAAATAGATTTAAGGGCCTAGATCTGATAGATAGAGTGCCTGATGAACTATGGACTGAGGTTAGTGATATTGTACAGGAGACAGGGATCAAGACCATCCCCATGGAAAAGAAATGCAAACAAGCAAAACGGCTGTCTGGGGAGGCCTTACAAATAGCTGTGAAAAGAAGAGAAGTGAAAAGCAAAGGAGAAAAGGAAAGATATAAGCATCTGTATGCGGAGTTCCAAAGAATAGCAAGAAGAGATGAGAAAGCCTTCCTCAGTGATCAATGCAAAGAAATAGAGGAAAACAACAGAATGGGAAAGACTAGCGATCTCTTCGAGAAAGTTAGAGACCCAGGGGGACATTTCATGCAAAGACGGGCTTGATAAAGGACAGAAATGATATGGACCTAACAGAAGCAGAAGATATTAAGAAGAGGTGGCAAGAATACACAGAAGAACTGTACAAAAAAGATCTTCAAGACCAAGATAATTATGATGGTGTGATCACTCACCTAGAGCCAGATATCCTGGAATATGAAGTCAAGTGGGTCTTAGAAAGCATCACTATGAGCAAAGCTAGTGGAGGTGATGGAATTCCAGTTGAGCTATCTCAAATCCTGAAAAATGATGCTGTGAAAGTGCTGCACTCAATATGCCAGCAAATTTGAAAACTCAGCAGTGGCCACAGGACTGGAAAAGGTCAGTTTTCATTCCAATCACAAAGAAAGGCAGTGCCTAAGAATGCTCAAACTACTGCACAATTGTACTCATCTCACATGCTAGTAAAGAGATGCTCAAAATTCTCCAAGCCAGGCTTCAGCAATACGTGAGCCGTGAACTTCCAGATGTTCCAGCATGTTTTAAAAAAGGCAGAGGAACCAGAGATCAAACTGCCAACATCTGCTAGATCGTGGAAAAAGCAAGAGAGTTCCAGAAAAACCTCTATTTCTGCTTTATTGACTATGCCAAAGCCTTTGACAGTGTGTATCACAATCAACTTTGGAAAATTCTGAAAGAGATGGGAATACCAGACCACCTGACCTGCCTCTTGAGAAATCTGTAAGCAGGCCAGGAATCAACAGTTAGAACTGGACATGGAACAACAGACTGGTTCCAAATAGGAAAAGGAGTACTTTAAGGCTGTATATTGTCACCCTGCTTATTTAACTTATATGCAGAGAACATCATGAGAAATGCTGGGCTGGAAGAAGCAGAAGCTGGGAGAAATATCAATAACCTCAAATAAGCAGATGACACCACCCTTATGGCATAAAGTGAAGAGGAACTAAAAAGCCTCTTGATGAAAGTGAAAGAGGAGAGTGAAAAAGTTGGCTTAAAGCTCAACATTCAGAAAACAAAGATCATGGCATCTGGTCCCATCACTTCATGGGAAATAGATGGAGAAACAGTGGAAACAGTGTCAGACTTTATTTTTTGGGCTCCAAAATCACTGCAGATGGTAACTGCAGCCATGAAATTAGAAGACGCTTACTCTTTGGAAGAAAAATTGTGACCTACCTAGATAACATATTGAAAAGGAGAGACATTACTTTGCCAACCAAGGTCCGTCTAGTCAAGGCTATGGTTTTTCCTGTGGTCATGTATGGATGTGAGAGTTGGACTCTGAAGAAAGCTGAGTGCTGTAGAATTGATGGTTTTGAACTGTGGTGTTGGAGAAGACTCTTGAGAGTCCCTTGCGCTGCAAGGAGATCCAACCAGTCCATTCTGAAGGAGATCAGCCCTGGGTGTTCTTTGGAAGGAATGATGCTAAAGTTGAAATTCCCGTACTTTGGCCACCTCATGCGAAGAGTTGACTCATTGGAAAAGACTCTGATGCTAGGAGGGATTGGGGGCAGGAGGAGAAGGGGACGACAGAGGATGAGATGGCTGGATGGCATCACTGACTCGATGAATGTGAATCTGAGTGAACTCCGGGAGTTGGTGATGGACAGGGAGGCCTGGCGTCCTGCGATTCATAGGGTCGCAAAGTGTCGGACACAACTGAGTGACTGAACGGACTGAATATTTTTATTTCATTGTGCTGGAAAAGGGAGCTCCTATACTTCTATTTTATTCTGTCTCACCCACGCAAGTCCAAATTTTAATATCATATTACATTTGCATACATGCAAGTGTGCACACACACACACCAATAGAAGATATATGTAGGTCAGATATAAAGTATACCACTTGCTGATTCTTATTTCAGACTTTCATTATGGTAAATTTTCATTTCGTTTCAAAGGAAAAATGCCTACCAAATGATAATATATGATTCTTTAACATTTTACAATCTTGTGTTTTACATCATTTCAGTCAGGTGTTGTCAAGTTCATCATAATCTCAGCATGCTTCACAAATTTTAACATTATTTCTGAAGTACTGTAAATTCTTTCCTTAATCCAGATCCTCTACCCCAGCTCTAAGAATAATATATAGCAAACCTTCAAGCATTCATTAACTAAGGGTTATTCAGTGAGTTGGAGAAGGAAATGGCAACCCACTCCAGTGTTCTTGCCTGGAGAATCCCAGGGATGGGGGAGCCTGGTGGGGTGTCGTCTATGGGGTCGTACAGAGTTGGACACGTCTGAAGTGACTTAGCAGCATTCAGTGAGTTATTTTTTATTTCTACATTTTTTACTTCAAATAAATGCTGGATTCAGCAAGTAAACAGAGAACAATACAAGTTTATAAAATGTAATATTAAAATTAAACAAAAATTCCATAATGGGTGACAGCTGAAGGATAATATTGGATTATATTACACTAAGGCTGGCAGTAGTCAAGGAACTAATCTTTCAGCTTTAATATTCAAATGACAAAGCAAGAGCTACATGTGCCTCATACCTCTAACTATTTTATACTGACACCATTAATCCACATCAAACATTTTGGCATTATAAAACTCTATCAAATGAAATATTACTGTCATTTGATTCAATTGATTTTTAAATTTTTGTCCTCCTTCTTCATCTTTTTTTGCCCAAAATTATATTGGTAAAATACTTGTCTGATGTATGCAATACTGTATATTTTAAGCCCTTTAATCAAAATACTGGCATTCCTCCAATGTTAAGCATATAAAAGATTAATACATGTTCTGCCACTAGATAACTAAGTTAGGGAGACACTGCCTGTTGAAATCAATGCTTGAATATTTACAAATGTCATTGGCATATTAAAAAGTTAGATTAGGGCTACATTAAAGAACAATAAATGTTCAAATTTGTTAAATTTGGTAGTTACCAAGCTTTTTGGACTATATGATTTTGCATATTGTAGAACTAATCAGGATTGTGTATACTTTGTTGTATTAGAGAAGTGGTTATAGAGGGATTCACGGACGATATCTAAGGTGAGGGGTAAAGAAAAATTAGCTAAGAAAATGCAGGCTGAGCTAAAAACTGTCATGGTAGTTAAAATATTTAACCAGCTGTCTGCGCAACTTTACTGGCACTGACCACTCAGAAGATACTCATGATGTAAAACGACCAAGATCTAGAAATGAATCATAGAAATCTTTCTGTCCTGGCATTAACCCTTTTCTTCTTGGGTCATGAGCATTTTGAAGTCCCAGGGAAGATGTCAAAGTAGCTCAGGCAGCAGAAGTGGGAAGCCTAGCATCTCAGAAGATGGATGTTTAGCAAGCAGCATAAAAATTTGAATATTCTAACAAAAGTGCCATTTTGTAGCTGAATTACACTCCTGGATAAGACTGACCTTGCCTAAAGGACAAATCTGAGAAAAAGCACAGAGAGCAGAGGAGATATGTTGTCTTTTTAGTAAGTTTTTATTAAATTAAACAATTTGAACTTTTTCATCTTATAAACGTTCAATAAGAAATCCCCTTAATAAGGCAGATGTAAAGGATATGACTAGTCAATATATTTGGATTCTGGTGTAAGAAAATTGGTTCAGATTTTATCAGGTGTCACCCTTTGAGATTCTTTCTTCTATAAGTTGATAGCTAAAGACTAAGCAGATTTCACGTATCTGGGATACAAAGCTAGAATTCTTGATTTGGGTTTCTCCATAAGCTAATGCTAAGACAGATTTCCAGCAATAGCAGTTTCAGGGACAGGTACAGGGAATCTTACAGGGAGTGAAGCAGGGTTACAGGGAAGAGAAGGGAGTGGAAGTGTGTGTTATAAGTCATTCACCACAATAACAGCTGCATCTTAATTCCTCTTAACATCTGACTCAGAATTACCTCTCTCAAGGGATGAGGGCTCCATGTTCTTTATTTATACATCATCTTCTTGGGGTCATTAATTGAGGACTATCTCAGGGGGAAAGAGTAGTGTTAATTCACTGGTATACATCTTGTCCCCTTGAGTATAGGCAGATCTTTTAACCAAGGAGCTGGAAGCAAAAAGAGTGCTCAGATCCTGGCAATGAAACGGCACATGCATATGAGTGGCCAAGGACAGTTTCTATTTTTTTAGGGCTATTGGTTGGGTTGGTCTATGGTGCATATGCTGGGAAAGATTGAAGACAGGAGGAGAAGGGGATGTTGGAAGATGAGATGGTTGGATGGCATCATTGACTCGATGGACATGAGTTTGAGTAAGCTCCAGGAGTTGGTGATGGACAGGGAAGACTGGCGTGCTGCAGTCCATGGGCTCTCAAAGAGTTGGATATGACTGAACGACTGAACTGAACTGATGGTGCATAACCTGTCTCAGTGGAAGAAACAAACAATGCAGCTTCTTCAATAATATTACCTAAAAGAAATGTGGTATACTCTAGCAAAGGGGAGTGAGCTAAACTCAAAACAAAGAACTCAAGATCATGACAGGGAAAAGCTTCAGTGTATCTTATAATTAATTCAGATAGCTCTTCCATACCCATTCTCCTAACCCAGGCTTTGCGCTCTGGACAACATGCCTGAGAATGGGAATAAAAGAAGCCCTTGGTGGTCCTTGCATAGAGTTGAGTCAATGAAGACTCACCACAGAATGGGCATAACATTTGTATGAATGAATGCAGAATGCCAATGTTCAACATCCATGTCACATATCAAAGTTTGTGAGCTATAAAATGTGTTCTTTCCACTTGAGTATGATGCTTGAATGAAAATCTGACACCATGGTTCTGGGATGTTTAATAATTCTAGGTTAGACATCCAAAGTGGTTAATTGATTACCCACTTATCAAGAATTCACTTACTTGAACTAAATTTGAGTTGAAAAATAAAAGGTGAAAAATCCAGAATCTTGAAATAACATTTAAAACCTACTAAAAGATATCCCATTATAAAAATGCATAAGATTTGGATATGCCTCCTTGAAATAGGTAACATGATAATTAAAAATCATTAATATGCAGCTTAGTATGTATAGGAATGCAAACTAAAATCACAATGAGATAACACTATTGAAACAACTAAGGGGTTAACACTAAAATTAATCACAATATTACATCTTCTGAGGATGTACAAAACTAGAAACTTCCATGCACTGGGTAACAAGAACATTCTGGATGTGTCTAATAAAAACTTAGGTATAGCTAATTTCCCCAGCATACATTTTAAAAGGGCTAATTTTTTAAGTTTCAAAAGTACCTTATTTTGGACAATATACAGATAAATTATCTGATTTGTTGAATAGAGTGGAAATTGGTACAACTATATTTAAAAAGTTTTGCATTTTATATTTACACTGGAAATGCACAGCCTATCCTCTCCCTTCTCTCGACCTTTCCTTTATTTTTCTTGGATTTTTTTCCCCAAAAGCCCTTAAGGGAGATCAAGGAATCTGCTGCAATGACAGGACTCTGGCCAATAGTAGGGAGTAAGATCCCAAGCAGGGAGAGGAGGAGGGTGCTCTGCTGTCAAGAACTGAAGCCTGAAAGGGTAGGATTTCCATTTGTGGGCTGCACTAGTGTGGAGTGTTGGAATCTGAGTGGGGTTGTGAAGGCATTTGGATGGGTGGAGAGAATTACTGTTGGTAGTAGATTGGTTATAGCAGAGAGGTGTAATCATACCATCACTAGGTTATGAAGAATAATTGGAGCAAGTTTTTTCACTGTCAGAGAAAGGATTTTAAAATGGAAAGGGAAAAAAATAGAATAAACCCTAAGAACTGGATTAAAATTGGAGTGAAATCATGGTTTACAAATCTGGAATTAGTTTAAATGTTCATCAAATGTTGAATGGATAAATAAATTATGTTATAGAATGGAATACTACCTTGCAATAAAGATAACTGATCTTCAGCTACATGCAACAATATCACTGAATCTCATGAATATCTTCAAATTATACCAGACACAAAAGAATACATACTTGTGATGCTATGTATGTCATATTAAAAGCTCAGCAAAAATAGTGTTTAGGGATGCATATGCTGCTGGTAAAAATATTTCAAAACTTGGAATGAATTAAAATCAAGTTCAGAATAGCGGCTACCTTCAGAGGGATGAGGCAGTGATTGGAGGAACAGACTAGGAGGGCTTGCTGGATTTCTGACAATCTCCTAACTTGGGTGAAGGCTCCATGAGTGTTTGCATTATGGTAAATCATTGAATTATACAATCTTGTTTTAGGTACTAGTTTTATATGTGAGAGTTGGACTATAAAGAAAGCTGAGCACTGAAGAATTGATGCTTTTGAACTGTGGTGTTGGAGAAGACTCTTGTGAGTCCCTTGGACTGCAAGGAATTCCAACTAGTCCATCCTAAAGGAAATCAGTCCTGAATATTCATTGGAAGGACTGATGCTGAAGCAGAAACTCCAATACTTTGGCCACCTGATACAAAGAACTGACTCATTTGAAAAGACCCAGATGCTGGGAAAGATTGAAGGTGGGAGGGGAAGGGGACGACAGAGAATGAAATGGTGGGATGGCATCACCAACTCAATGGACATGAGTTTGAGTAAGTTCTGGCAGTTGGTCATGGACAGGGAAGCCTGGCATGCTGCAGTCTATGGGGTCGTATAGAGTTGGACATGACAGGGATTGAACTGACTGAACTGACTGACTAGCTTTATATAAAGTGTATCTTACAGTCAAAATAAAGGTAATATGACTATGAAATGGAGTAAATGGCTACATTAAAAAATGTAGTCATTTTAAGTTTGACTAAGGTTTTATGGTTTTCATAGATTCTAACCCATTTATATCTCTTTGAGACCCCCCTTTTTTTGGTGGGTGGGGGGAGGCAAGAATACTGGAGTGGGTTGCCATTCCCTTCTCCAGGAGATCTTCCTGACTCAAGAATTGAACCCTGGTCTCCTGCACTGTAGGCAGATACTTTACCGTCTGAGCCACCACAAGCTGGAATCAAGATTGATGGGAGAAATATCAATAGCCTCAGATATGCAGATGACACCACCCTTTTGGCAGAAAGTGAAGAGGAGCTAAAGGGCCTCTTGATGAAAGTGAAAGAAGAGAGTGAAAAAGTTGGCTTAAAGCTCAACATTCAGAAAACGAAGATCATAGCATCTGTCCCATCACTTCATGGGAAATAGATGGAGAAACAGTGGAAGCAGTGTCAGACTTTATTTTTTGGGGCTCCAAAATCACTGCAGATGGTGACTGCACCCATGAAATTAAAAGATGTTTACTCCTTGGAAGAAAAGTTATGACCAACCTAGACAGCATATTCAAAAAACAGAGATGTTACTTTTCCAACCAAGGTCCGTCTAGTCAAGGCTATGGTTTTTCCAGCAGTCATGTATGGATGTGAGAGTTGGACTGTGAAGAAAGCTGAGCACAGAAGAATTGATGCTTTTGAACTGTGGTGTTGGAGAAGACTCTTGAGAGTCCCTTGGACTGCAAGGAGATCCAATCAGTCCATTCTAACGGAGATCAGTCCTGGGTATTCATTGGAGGGACTGATGCTGAAGCTAAAACTCCTATACTTTGGCCACCTCATGTGAAGAGTTGACTCACTGGAAAAGACTCTGATGTTGGGAAGGATTGGGGGCAGGAGGAGAAGGGGACAACAGAGGATGAGGTGGCTGGATGGCATCACGGACTCGATGGACATGAGTCTGAGTGAACTCCAGGAGCTGGTGATGGACAGGGAGGCCTGGCGTGAGATAATGGGGTTGCAAAGAGTCAGACACGACTGGGTGACTGAACTGAACTGAACTGAACTGAACTTACATTCATCTCATTAGAACTGATGCAAAGGCATTCTTTTTAATGGCTGAGTATATTCCATTGTGTATATGTACCATAGCTTTCTTATCCATTCATCTGCCAATGGACATCTAGGTTGCTTCCATGTCCTGGCTATTATAAACAGTGCTGTGATGAACATTGGGATGAACATGTGTCTCTTTCAGTTCTGATTTTCTCAGTGTGTATGGCCAGCAGTGGGATTGATGGGTCATATGGCAGTTCTATTTCCAGTTTTTTTTTTTTTTTTTTAAGGAATCTCCACTCTGTTCTCCATAGTGGCTGTACTAGTTTGTATTCTCATCAACAGTGTAAGAGGGTTCCCTTTTCTCCAAACCCTCTCCAGCATTAATTGTTTATAGACTTTTGGATAGCAGCCATTCTGACTGGTGTGAAATGGTACCTCATTGTGGTCTTGATTTGCATTTCTCTGATAATGAGTGATGTTGAGAATCTTTTCATGTGTTTGTTAGCCATCTGTATGTCTTCTTTGGAGAAATGTCTGTTTAGTTCTTTGGCCCACTTTTTGATTGGGTCTTTTATTTTTCTGCAATTGAACTGCAGGAGCTGCTTGTATAATTTTGGGATTAATTCTTTGTCCATTGCTTCATTTGCTATTATTTTCTCCCATTCTGAGGCTGTCTTTTTACCTTGCTTATATTTTCCATCATAATGCAAATTTTTAAAGTTAGTTAGGTCCTATTTGTTTACTTTTGCTTTTATTTCCATTACTCTGGCAGGTGGGTCATAGAGGATCCTGCTGTGATTTATGTCAGAGAGTGTTTTGCCTATGTTTTCCTCTAGGAGTTTTTTGGTTTCTGGCCTTATGTTTAGATTGTTAATCCATTTTGAGGTCATTTTTGTGTATGGTGTTAGAAAGTATTCTAGTTTCATTCTTTTACAAGTGTTTGATCAGTTTTCCCAACACCACTTGTTAAAGAGATTGTCTTTTCTCCATTGTATATTCTTGCCTCCTTTGTCAAAGATAAGGTGTGTGGATTTATCTCTGGGCTTTCTATTTTGTTCCATTGATCTATATTTCTGTCTTTGTTCCAGTACTATATTGTCTTGATGATTGTAGCTTTGTAGTATAGCCTAAAGTCAGGCAGGTTGATTCCTCCAGTTCCATTCTTCTTTCTTAAGATTGCTTTCGCTATTCGAGGTTTTTTGTATTTCCATACAAATTGTGAAATTAATTGTTCTAATTCTCTGAAAAATACTGTCGGTAACTTGATAGGGCTTGCATTGAATCTATAGATTGCTTTGGGTAGTATACTCATTTTCACTATATTGAATCTTCCGATCCATGAACATGTCATACTTCTCCATCTATTTGTGTCATCTTTGATTTCTTTCATCAATGTTTTATAGTTTTCTATATATAGGTCTTTTGTATCTTTAGGTTGATTTATTACTATTTTATTCTTTTCATTGCAATGGTGAATGAAATTGTTTCCTTAATTTCTTTTTCTGTTTTCTCATTGTTAATGTATAGGAATGCAAGGGATTTCTGTGTGTTAATTTTATATCCTGCAACTTTACTATATTCATTAATTAGCTCTAGTAATTTTCTGGTGGAGTCTTTAGGGTTTTATATATAGAGGATCACTTTGTCTGCAAACAGTGAGAGTTTTACTTATTTTTTTCCAATCTGGATTCCTTTTATTTCTTTTTTTTTGCTCTGATTGCTGTGGCCAAAACGTCCAAAACTATGTTGAATAGTAATGGTGAGAGTGGGCACCCTTGTCTTTTTCCTGACTTTAGGGGAAATGTTTTCATTTTTCACCATTGAGGATAATGTTTACTGTGGGTTTATCACTTTTATTATGTTGAGGTATGTTCCTTTTATTTCTTCTTTTTGGAGGTTTTTTTTTTTTTTATCATAAATGGATGTTGAATTTTGTCAAAGGCTTTCTCTGCATCTATTGAGATAATCATATGCTTTTTATCTTTCAATTTGTTAATGTGATATATTACATTGATTGATTTCCAGATATTAAAGAATCTTTGCATCCCTGGGATAAAGCCCACTTGATCATGATATGTTATCTTTTTAATGTTGTTGGATTCCGTTTGCTAGGATTTTGTTAAGGATTTTTGCATCTATGTTCATCAGCGATATTGGCCTGTAGTTTTATTTATTGCTGGCATCTCTGTCTGGTTTTGGTATTAGGGTGATGGTGGCCTCATAGAGTGAGTTTAGAAGTTTACCTTCCTCTGCAATTTTCTGGAAGAGTTTGAGTAAGATAGGTGTTATCTCTTCTCTAAATTTTTGGTAGAATTCAGCTGTGAAGCCACCTGGTCCTAGGCTTTTGTTTGCTGGAAGATTTATGATTACATTTTGATTTCTGTGCTTGTGATGGGTCTGTTAAGATTTTCTATTTCTTCCTGGTTCAGTTTTGGAAAGTTAAACTGTTCTAAGAATTCGTCCATTTCTTCCAAATTGTGCATTTTATAGGCATCCAGTTGCTGATAGTAGTCTCTTATGATCCTTTGTATTTCTGTGTTGTCTGTTGTGATTTCTCCATTTTCATTTCTAATTTTTTTGATTTTATTCTTCTCCCTTTGTTTCTTGATGAGTCTGGCTAATGATTTGTCTATTTTATTTATCTTCTCAAACAACCAGCTTTTAGCTTTACTGACTTTTGCTATGGTCTCTTTTGTTTCTTTTGCATTTATTTCTGCCCTAATTTGTATGATTTCTTTCCTTCTAGTAACCCTGGGGTTCTTCATTTCTTCCTTTTCTAGTTGCTTTAGGTATAGAGTTAGGTTATTTATTTGACTTTTTTTGTTTGTTTGTTTGTTTCTTGAGGTAAGCATGTATTGCTACGACCCTTCTCCTCAGTATTGCTTTTACTGAGTCCCATAGGTTTTGGGTTGTTGTGTTTTCAATTTCATTCATTTTTATGCATATTTTGATTTCTTTTTTGATTTCTTCTGTGATTTGTTGGTTATTCAGAAGCATGCTGTTTAGCCTCCATATGTCTGAATTTTATATATATATATATATATTTCCTGTAGTTGACATCTAATCTTACTGCATTGTGATTGGAAAAGATGCTTGGAATGATTTCAATTTTTTTGAATTTATCAAGGTTAGATTTATGGCCCAGGATGTGGTCTATCTTGAAGAAGGTTCTGTGTGCACTTGAGGAAAAGATGAAATTCATTGTTTGGGGATGAAATGTCCTATAGATATCAGTTAGGTCTAACTGGTCTATTGTATCATTTAAAGTTTGTGTGTCCTTGCTAATTTTCTGTTTAGCTGATCTATCCATAGATGTGAGTAGGGTATTAAAGTCTCCCACTATATTGTGTTACTGTTAATTTCCCCTTTCATACTTGTTAGCATTTGCCTTACATATTGTGGTGCTCCTACGTTGGGTGCATATATATTTATAATTGTTATATCATCTTCTTGGATTGATCCTTTGATCATTATGTAGTGTCCTTCTTTGTCTCTTTTCACAGCCTTTATTTCAAAGTCTATTTTATCTGATATGAGTATTACTACTCCTGCTTTCTTTTGGTCTCCATTTGCGTGAAATATCTTTTTCCAGTCCTTCACTTTCAGTCTGTATGCGTCCCTTGTTTTGAGATGGGTTTCTTGTAGACAGCATATATAGGGGTCTTGTTTCTGTATCCATTCATCCAGTCTTTGTCTATTGGTTGAGGCATTCAATCCATTTATTTTTAAGGCAATTATTGATAAGTAGGATCCCATTGTCATTTACTTTGTTGTTTTGGGTTCCCGTTTATACACCTTTTCTGTGTTCCCTGTCTAGAGAAGATCGTTTAGCATTTGTTGAAGAGCTGGTTTGGTGGTGCTGAATTCTCTCAACTTTTGCTTGTTTGTAAAGCTTTTGATTTCTCCTTCATATTTGAATGTGATCCTTGCTGGGTACAGTAATCTGGGCTGAGGTTATTTTCTTTCATCACTTTAAGTATGTCCTGCCATTCCCTTCTGGCCTGAAGAGTTTCTATTGAAAGATCAGCTGTTATCCTTATAGGAATCCCCTGTGTGTTATTTGTTGTTTTTCCCTTGCTGCTTTTAATATTTGTTCTTTGTGTTTGATCTTTGTTAATTTGATTAATATGTGTCTTGGGGTGTTTTGCCTTGGGTTTAATCCTATTTGGGACTCTCTGGGTTTTGTGGACTTGAGTGGCTATATCCTTCTCCATTTTAGGGAAGTTTTCAACTATTATCTCCTCAAATATTTTCTCATGGCCTTCCTTTTTGTCTTCTTCTCCTGGGACTCCTATGAATCGAATGTTNATCCTATTTGGGACTCTCTGGGTTTTGTGGACTTGAGTGGCTATATCCTTCTCCATTTTAGGGAAGTTTTCAACTATTATCTCCTCAAATATTTTCTCATGGCCTTCCTTTTTGTCTTCTTCTCCTGGGACTCCTATGAATCGAATGTTGGGGCATTTGACATTGTCCCAGAAGTCTCTGAGGTTGTCCTCATTTTTTAAAATTCTTTTTCTTTTCCCCTCTCTGCTTCATTTATTTCCACCATTCTATCTTCCACCCCACTTATCCTATCTTCTGCTGTTGGTTCCCTCCAGAGTGGTTTTTTTTTAAATCTCATTTATTGCTTTATTCATTATTGATTGACTCTTTTTTATTTTTTCTAGGTCTTCATTAAACATTTTTTGCATCTTCTCAATCCTTGTCTCCAGGCTATTTATCTGTAACTCCATTTTGTTTTCAAGATTTTGGATCATTTTTACTATCATTATTCTAAATTCTTTTCCAGGTAGACTCCCTATCTCCTCCTCTTTTGTTTGGTTTGGTGGGCATTTATCATGTTCCTTTAGCTGCTGAGTATTTGTTTGCCTTTTCATCTTGTTTAGATTGCTGTGTTTGGGATGGCCCTTCTGTATTCTGGCAGTTTGTAAACCTCCTCTTTATTGTGGAGGTTCCTCCCTGTGAGTGAGGTTGGATGAGTGGCTTGTCAAAGTTTCCTGGTTAGGGAACCTTGCCTCAGTGTTCTGGTGGGTGGAACTGGATTTCTTCTCTCTGGATTGCAATGAACTGTCCAGTAGTGAGCTTTGAGATGTCTATGGGCTTGGTGTGATTTTGGGCAGCCTGTATATTGAAGCTCAGGACTATGTTAGAGCTATGTTCCTGTGTTGCTGGAGAATTTTCAAGGTATGTCTTGCTCTGGAACTTGTTGGCTCTTGGGTGGAGCTTGGTTTCAGTGTAGGTTGGAAATGGCCAAACAAGAGATGGCAAGGGTGAATGTCAACATTCTAGGAATTAGTAAAATAAAATGGACTGGAATGGGTGAATTTAACTCAGATGACTATTATATCTACTACTGTGGGCAGGAATAGTCATCTCACATGCTAGTAAAGTGATGCTCAAAATTCTCCAAGCCAGGCTTCAGTAATACGTGAACCGTGAACATCCAGATGTTCAAGCTGGTTTCAGAAAAGGGAGAACCAAAGATCAAATTGCCAACATCTGCTGGATCATGGAAAAAGCAAAAGAGTTACAGAAAACCCTCTATTTCTGCTTTATTGACTATGCCAAAGCCTTTGACAGTGTGTATCACAATAAACCTTGGAAAATTCTGAAAGAGATGGGAATACCAGACCATGTGACCTGTCTCTTGAGAAACCTATATGCAGGTCAGGAAGCAACAGTTAGAACTGGACATGGAACAACAGACTGGTTCCAAATAGGAAAAGGAGTACATCAAGGCTGTATATTGTCACCCTGCTTATTTAACTTCTATGAAGAGTACATCATGAGAAATGCTGGGCTGGAAGAAGCACAGGCTGGAATCAAGATTGCTGGGAGACATATCAATAACCTCAGATATGCAGATGACACCACCCTTATGGCAGAAAGTGAAGAGGAACTAAAAATCCTTTTGATGAAAGTTAAAGTGCAGAGTGAAAAAGTAGGCTTAAAGCTCAACATTTAGAAAATGAATATCATGGCATCTGGTCCCATCACTTCATGGGAAATAGATGGGCAAACAGTGTCAGACTTTATTTTTTGGGGCTCCAAAATCATTGCAGACTGTGATTGCAGCCATGAAATTAAAAGACGGTTAGTGCTTGGAAGAAAAGTTATGACCAACCGAGATAGCATATTGAAAAACAGAGACATTACTTTGCCAAAAAAGTCCGACTAGTCAAAGCTATGGATTTTCCATTGGTCATGTATGAATGTGAGAGTTGGACTGTGAAGAAAGCTGAGCACCATAGAATTGATGCTTTTGAACTGTGGTGTTGGAGAAGACTGTTGAGAGTCCCTTGGACTGCAAGGAGATCCAACCAGTCCATTCTGAAGGAGATCAGCCCTGGGATTTCTTTGGAAGGAATGATGCTAAAGCTGAAACTCCAGTACTTTGACCACTTCATGCAAAGTGTTGAGTCATTGGAAATGACTCTGATGCTGGGAGGGATTGGGGGCAGGAGGAGAAGGGGACGAGAGAGGATGAGATGGCTGGATGGCATCACTGACTCAATGGACGTAAGTCTGAGTGAACTCCAGGAGTCGGTGATGGACAAGGAGGCCTGGCGTGCTGTGATTCATGGGGTTGCAGAGAGTCGAACACGACTGAGCAACTGAACTGAACTGAACTGATGGAGGATTTTGGATAAGGTCTTATCAATTAATGTTCCCTGGAGGAGCAGTTCTCTGGTGTTCTCAGGTTTTGGATTTAAGCCTCCTGCCTCTTGTTTTCAGTCTTATTCTTACAGTAGCCTCAAGACTTCTCTACCCATAGCACTGATTATAAAACATCTATGTTAATGGAGAAAAGATTCTCCACAGTGAGGGACATTCAGAAAGGTTTGATGAGTTACATGGAGAAGAGAAGAGGGTGGAAGGAGGTAGAGGTACTAGGATGCAAAGAGGGGGAATCAAAGGGGGAGAGATTGATCTAGCCAGTAATAAAATCCCTATGTGTTCCCCACAGCCTGGAACACCCAGAGAGTTTCACAGAGATATATAGAGAAGAGAAGAGAAGTGTAATGATGGAGATAGAGGTGACCAGGAGGAGAAGGGGGTTGGTCAAAAGGAGAGAGACAGATCTAGGCAGTAATCAGTTTCCTAAGTGTTCTTACAGCCCAGAATACCCAAAGAGATTCACAAAGTTGGGTAGAGAAAAGAAGGGGGAGGGAGGAGATAGAGGTGACCTAGGGGAGAAAAAGGAGAGTCAAAAGGGGGAGAGGGCAATAGAGGCAGTAATCACACTCCTAAGTAAAAATAGGTACTGCAGATTGGATTCTTAAAGGTACAAAATTGATAACAAATATCTAATAGCAAAGATTAAAAATCTATTTTTTTTAAGTAGAGGTTAAACTCAAAAATACAATATTAAAAAAAAAAGTAAAAATAAAAATAAAAAAATAAAAAAAAATCACAAAAATTATAAAAAGTTATTTATGAAATTTGCTTTAAAAATAGGGTATTTCTTTTGTAAGGTAATAGTAGTTTATATAAATGACAATTAAAGGAGTAGTAAAGGACTTAAAAGTAGAAAAAGAATAAAAATTTAAAAAATGATTATAGTAAAAATATATCTAGGAATTTCTCTGGAGCTGTTGAAGGTAGCATGGGGTCAGTTCAGTTTCAGATAGTCCCTTGTACAGCTTATATTTCTCAAGGTCTGTAGGTCCCTTCTGGAGAAGGCAACGGAAACCCACTCCAGTACTTTTGCCTGGAAAATCCCATGGATGGAGGAGCCTGGTAGGCTGCAGTCCATGGTGTCGCTAAGAGTCGGACATGACTGAGTGACTTTACTTTCACTTTTCACTTTCATGCATTGGAGAAGTATTCTTGCCTGGAGAATTCCAGGTACAGAGGAGCCTAGTTGACTGCTGTCTATGAGGTTGCACAGAGTCAGACACTACTGAAGTGACTTAGCAGCAGCAGCAGCTTCAGCATAGGTCCCTTCTGATGTAGTCAATGCTAACTACAGGGTTTTAATCTGTTGCACCTGCCACTTCCAAAGTGGTTCCCTCTGTTTATTTTGGCTTCTTCTGTTTGCAAGAATCTTCAGTGTCTGATTTTTGCCCTGACACAAGGGGATGAAGATGGTCACTTATTTAGGCTCACTTGTTCAGTTGTGCTGTGGGGAGGGAGGAACACTGCAAACAAAGATCACTGGCCTGTGTGGGGAGTGCTCACAGTGTCTCGGCCACACTGGGTTTGCCCCCGCTCACAGCATGTGTGCTTTCCCTTTCTGCACTGCTCAGGCTCCAGGTTGCTCTGCAGGTGAATTTTTTAAAGCAGGCCCTGGGTTGTGTGCACTTACCAGGTCTAAGCCACTCAGGTTCAGGTTCTCAGGTACTCCACAAAGGTGCACACTCAGTTGGGCCTGCGTTTTGTGCCCTTCCCAGCTCAGGTGACCAAGTTTTTGGCAAGAGCAATCTCCTCAGGTAGGGTGGTGCATCATCACCTCTCCTGTTCCAGCTGCTCAGATTCCTGGATACACAGCAGGAACGTCATCTCAGATGTGTGTGTGTCTCCTTTGGGGAGCTGATCTCTGGCTGTGACCCTCCCGGTGGATGTCAACCGTCCAGGATCCCAGGAAGACTTGCTCCCAGGATCCAGGAAGCAACTGGGAGCCTGCTCGCAGTTTGATAGAGGATGCCATCTCTAGGGCCGAGATTGCCCTTTTCCAGCTCTGCCTCTTTCTTTGTCGCCCGCCTGTGTCTCTTCCTCTGGTGGCAGATGGGCCAGTCTGCAGCTCCTAGCTCTCCTCTGGTATTCACTCAGTCCTTTGTTCTGTGAGCGGGTTTGGAAGTGCCTTAGGTTAGAGCTTTTCACTGGAAAGTTCTCTCTCTCTTTTTTCCTCTCTCTCTGGCTATCCCATGGTCTGGGTTGCTATCTCATGTTAGCTCCCTCAGATTGTCCTCAGGGCATTCAGGCCTGGTCCCTACCCTAAACAATGTAGCCTGTGCTTCCGTGTTCAGCCCCCACTTGTGAGCATCTGGGCTACCTCTCTTCTGGGAGTTGTCATTAGGCATGTAATCTGTTGGTTTTATTTATTTTTCCTCCTGGTTATGTTGACCTCTGAGATTCCAAAACTCCCCACAGACATGCCAGTGAGAGGGTTTCCTGGTGTTTGGAAAGTTCTCCCCTTTTACAACCCCCTCCCTGGGATGGTTCTCCATCCCTAACTCTTGTCTTTCTTTTTATCTTTTATATTTTGTCCTACCTCCTTGTGAAGACAATGGGCTGCCTTTCTGGGTGCCTGGTGTCCTCTGCCAGCATTCAGAAGTTGTTTTGTGGAATTTGCTCAGCATTCAAATGACCTTTTGATGAATTTGTGGGGGAGAAAATGGTCTCCCCATCCTATTGCTCTGCCATCTTAGGACCACCCCTCCCAAGTTATCCCATAAGATCTCACAGAAAAGCCCAAAGCAACTTTCTGGCCAAACACAATATTTGTATACAATGTTATACAAATGCCTAACCATATTAGAATTAAATTTAAAATTTAAAATTTACCTTTGGTATTATCAGGCTTCCCTGGTGGCTCAGAGGTTAAAGCGTCTGCCTCCAATGCAGGAGACCTGGGTTCGATCCCTGGGTCGGGAAGATCCCCTGGAGAAGGAAATGGCAATCCACTCCAGTATTCTTGCCTGGAGAATCCCACGGACGGAGAAGCCTAGTAGGTTACAGTCCACGGGGTCGCAAAGAGTCGGACACGACTGAGTGACTTCACCTATTATGTTTATCAGATAACTGTTTTACCTTTCTTCGACTAGTTTTCTTTTCCTTTGTTCTTTATTTTTATACAGAATCAACCTGAAATGAATATGAAGGGGAAAATCAAAGCAAGGAAACATGCTCTAGAAAATATATGTCAATATTATTCAATAGAAAAAAAGCCTTGATTGTACCCAAATAGTAAAAGATACTATAACTGATTTAAATTTTCCCTCTGGCCCTCAAAGAATCAATAAGAAAATTCTAAAACACAACTATATGTGTATTAAGACCCATGACAGTGTTGATCAATATGACACTTATATTGTACTATCTATTAGCACAAAATTACCACAAGTTAAAGTAACAAGGAGGGCTTCCCTGGTGGCTCAGAGGTTAAAGCATCTGCCTGCAATGCGGGAGACCTGGGTTCGATCCCTGGGTCAGGAAGATCCTCTGGAGAAGGAAATGGCAACCCACTCCAGTATTATTGCCTGGAGAATCCCATGTGTGGAGGAGCCTGGTGGGCTACAGTCCATGGGGTCGCAAAGAGTTGGACGCGACTGAGTGACTTCACTTCACTTTCACAAAGTAACAAGGATATCATTAAATTGTAACAAAATGCATTTGTATTAGAAACATATCTTGAAAGTTTCTTAAAAGTATTATTTCACTGAGTGAATAAATTATAATTGTTTCATTTGTACAAAAAGAGACTAAACTTTGAATGTGAAAATGCTCATTACAATGAACAGATCTTTTCACATTCAAGATTGTCTCTCTTTTTATGGATAAATGAGGACTTATTTCAGATGTTTCCAAAGCATGAATTTGAGTTTTCTAGTACTTATCATGTTGGCTGTACAATGTAACTCTGTTGCAATCAATTATAAAACTGGAAAAACAATTTTTTGGCATTGGACCCCATTGGACAACATAGGACTGTGGTCTTTTCAAAAGGGAAACAAATGAAGTGACCTCTACATATATCCAGGCTCTTTGGATGGGGGCACATTTGAAACCACAGTAGAATATTAAAGCTTATTAGTGGTCTTGCTGGGTAGAGGAAACAGGCTGGAGTTCCTGGCAGCTGAAGTTGATGGAATTTATGAGTGACTAACAGAGATCTGTATAGAAAATGAGCCACATAAGCTTTTGCAGAGGGTTCTTTGTGTCTTTTGCCAAATACTAAGCTTCACATTCCAATACAAGATTCTGCTAATTATTGAAGGAAGTGCTTGGGAACTGTAAGTGTAATGTGGATTCTGGGGTCATGTATTATTGGAAAATACTAGATTTCTGGTCTACCAGAATGGAGAACATAGAAAGTTCCAAAAATTCCATTAAAACCTCAGGAAACCCACTTCTAGGGAACAGGGCTATTTATCCTGAGAGTATGAGTTACTAAAGACCCATCCAGTCAAAGCTTAAAAACCAAGGATTAGCTGCTTTCCAGAAATAAATTTCATAATTACTAGTAACAACAGCAAAATTTAAATTCTCAAAAGATAGCAACAACACTATCCAGCAAGCAAGAAGATATTCCTAGATATGAAGATTCAGGTAAACATGAATCACAATCAGGAGAAACAGTACGAAAATATCAGTAATCCTGGAGAAAGGTCAATAGGTAATATGTAAAGCAAAGAACAGAATATTCAAAAATGCCATTCAGACATAAATAGAGCTTCAGACCACCACTAAGCGCAGGCGGCCGAGAGGAGCTACCCCATGTCTGAGGTCAGGGTCAGAAGCCGAGAGTGCCAGGCTGTGACGGCGCAGGAACGGCTGAGAAGTCAGGGGCGGCGGCGAGGAGGAGCTACCCCGCGTCTGAGGCCAGTGGCAGTGCCCGAGAGGAGCCACCCCGCATCTGAGGCCAGAGGCGGTGGCCGGGAGGAGCCACCCCGCATCCGAGGTCAGGGGCGGTGGCCGGGAGGAGCAACCCCATGCCCCAGGCCAGGGGCGGCGGCCGGGAGGATCAACCCTCTGTCCAAGGAGCTGTGGCTGCCTGGGCGCAGGAAGGCCTAGAGGAGCCATCCCACTTTGAAGGTCAGGAAGGGTGGCATTGAGGAGACACCCCACA
>SJYT01025278.1:68852-80217 GCA_006410635.1 Cephalophus harveyi | reverse complement strand
TTTTTTTTTTTTGGTTTACTGGTTTATTTCTCCTCCTCACTATTGAAATAAAAGCTACATCAAGGTATAGTTGAGATCCTTATGAAAACTGAAAGACTTAGGAAGGTTCCCAAAATATTGGAGGCAATAAATAATGATGAATTAAGAAATTATGGAAGAAATGATAATGATAAATAAACATAGTCCTCACACTATCCAAGTGTTTAGTATAGAACTAGGATCGATGAATATGAAATAATTTTAAGAAAATACTCATATGTTCTTGCTGTCAGAATGCTGCAAATTCATTTGCAGTTCAATGTAGGTTTTCTACGGAATAATTAGAGCTTGTATTATAAATGTACAGCTAATTTATTAGGACAATCACAATATTTTTTATGATTCATGATATGCAAATATTGGGTTGGCAAAACATTTCATTTGGGTTTTCCATAAGATCTAAGGAAAAACTTGAACAACCCTCTTGGCAAATCCAATATATAAGAATAAAGAACCAATTAAATTGTTGCTCACTGTTCATAGAACAAAGTCTTATTTTGAATTACTGAAAACACTACACTAATGAAAATAATACAGAGTATCTTTAACTTCTCACAACTCTCAACCATCTTCAGGCTTGTACCATCAATTACCAGTTTTCAACTAGAGATGAAACAACATTCTAAAACAATGAATGGAAAAGAGACTTCATCTAATAGGTTTTTTTTTAAGAGTTTTTAAGTTTTGTTTTCTAATAATTTTACTATGTACAAAATTACAAAAGTGTGATAAAAATTCAAACAAGAGAGGATACACAATGAAAAATGTCTTTCTCTTACTTCAGAATATTTTCCTACTTGAGAGAGGCAACAGTCATCAACAGAGTGTTATGAATCCTTCTTTTGTTTTTTTCCAAACACACACAAATAAGTTATCAAAAAATATATATAAGTTCTTATATATATTGAATCAGACTTAAAGCTTTTCTTTTCCATTTTTTTGTGCTTACCCAATATAATGGCTAGCCACATATTCTGGAGCTCTAACTCACTGTGAAGTCTTCCACTTTATGGCTACAGTGCTTATTGATTATCATGTTGGGTATACCCAGATTTTACTATGTCAGCAAAGTTTTAATGAAGATGTACATGGATACGTCTGTGAGCATCACAAAATAAATGCCAAGGAAATTTTCATAAATCTTGAAAAAAAAAAAAACATATTTGTTGTACCAGAGTATATTTTGCACAAAAGGTATTTAAAAAAGAAGAAAAAAAAAGATCTTCCTACAATCTTTCTAACATTGTACTTGATCAAAAATATTTTATTGATGACAAGCTGAAAAGTGGGAAATGTTTTTTTCATTACTGTCTTAATTTTCACTATTTAAAATATGAAATAGCTCAGTATGGGTGACCACAAAAATTTGGGGGGCTACTTATAAACCCTTAGTATTTTTTAATTCCATGTTTTGACAGTCTATATGTGCCTTTGTTTCTTTTCTTCCTTCTCCCACTCCTTTCTACAATCTTTCTAACATTGTACTTGATCAAAAATATTTTATTGATGACAAGATGAAAAGTGGGAAATGTTTTTTTCATTACTGTCTTAATTTTCACTATTTAAAATATGAAATAGCTCAGTATGGGTGACTACAAAAATTTGGGGGGCTACTTATAAACCCTTAGTATTTTTTAATTCCATGTTTTGACAGTCTATATGTGCCTTTGTTTCTTTTCTTCCTTCTCCCACTCCTTCTCTTTCCTTCATTTTCAGGGATTTAGTATTTGCAATACTGATTTATAAGAATTATTTTGGCAAATTAGTCTTTTATCATAATCAATATAAATTATATTTAATTATTCCCTTTTATTTCTTATTGAATGTTTTTGCTACGCAGAAAGATTTGCATTTTATGTAATAAAATTTATCACCTTATACCTCTTGACTTCCAGGCGTTCTATGTTAAATAATGTGGTGAAATGATGTCTTGACAAGTTTATAGTTTTCAATTCTCTTTTCTCACTGCCATGTCCAAGACCTTACTCCTATATCTTTGAACAGAAATGTGAGAATAAAGATTGATGTTTAAGGTATCCAACAACGCTTCACAAGAAAAACTGAGCTCTTCAGCATTAAAATGGAATAACCAAAGTGAAACTAGAGATCAGTCAGTTCAGCCGCTCAGTTGTGTCCCACTATGAGACCCCATGGATTGCAACACACCAGGCTTCCCTGTCAATCACCAACTCCCAGAGCCTACTCAAACTCATGTCCATCACTTCAGTAATTCCATCCAACCATCTCAACCTCTATGATCCCCTTCTCCTCCCACCTTAAATCTCTCCCAGCATCAGGGTCTTTTCCAATGAGTCAGTTCTTTGCATCAGGTNTATGAGACCCCATGGATTGCAACACACCAGGCTTCCCTGTCAATCACCAACTCCCAGAGCCTACTCAAACTCATGTCCATCACTTCAATAATTCCATCCAACCATCTCAACCTCTATGATCCCCTTCTCCTCCCACCTTAAATCTCTCCCAGCATCAGGGTCTTTTCCAATGAGTCAGTTCTTTGCATCAGGTGGCTAGAAACTAGAGATAGAGCTATGTAACTACAATAAATTGGAGAGGAAGTGAAAGGAGATAGAGACATTGCCTTCCCCAAAGTGGTCTTAAGGAGACATTTATGTTACAGCCTTCACAAAGTTTAACTTATAATAGATTACAGACCTAAATGTAAAATGCAAAACTATAAAATTCCTTGAAAACAACATAGGAGACAATCTAACTAAGTATGGGGATGATTTTTAGATACAACATCAAATACATGCCCTATGAAAGAAAAAAATTGACAAGCTTAACTTAATTAAAACTGAGAATTTCTGCAAAAGACAATATTGAGAGAATTAGAAGAAAAAACACAGACTGGAAGAAAATATTTACAAAAGACATACCTGATAAAAGACTGTTACCTAAAGCATATTACAAAACTTTTAAAACACAACAATAAGAAATCAAACAACCCAACTAAATAATAGGCCTAAGACCTTCCCTGGTGGCTTAGAGGGTAAAGTGTCCGCCTGCAATGCCAGAGACCCGAGTTCAATCCCTGAGTCGGGAAGATCCCCTGGAGAAGGAAACGGCAACCCACTCTAGTACTCTTGCCTGGAAAATCCCATGGATGGAGGAGCCTGGGAGGCTGCAGTCCATGGGGTCGCAAAGAGTTGGACATAACTGAGCAACTTGACTTAAGACCTTAACAGACACCTTGACTAGGAAGATTCACAAATAGCAAATAAGTATGCAAGCAGATGTTGCACACCAGAATTCATCAGAGAAATGTAAATTAAAACAAAAACAATATAATAGGTATGTAGTGTAGAAATACCACTACATATCTAATACAAATGGCCAAAATTCAGAGTACTAATAACACAAAATGTTGACAGAGGTGTGGAGCAATAAGAATTCTCATTCATGGCTGTTGGGAATGCAAAATGGTACAGCCACTTGGAAGATAGTTTGGTAGTTTACTATAGAAACTAAATATAATCTTGCCACATGATCCAGCAATCATGCTCCTCACTATTACCCAAAGGAAATGAAAATTTATATCCACATAAAAAGCTGCACATGGAAGTTTGTAGCCACTTTATGTTAAAATTTGGAAGCAAACAAGTGGTCAATGGACTGGAACAATGGACTGGTTCAAAATTGGGAAAGGAGTATGTCAAGGCTGTATATTGTTTCTGTGCTTCCTTAACTTCTATGAAGAGTAAATCAGGTGAAATTCTAGGCTAGATGAAGCTCACAGTGGAATCAAGATTGCTGGTAGAAATATCAATAACCTCAGATACACAGATGACACCATCCTTATGGCAGAAAGTTAAGAGGAACTGAGGAGCTCTTGATGAAATTGAAAGAGGAGAGTGAAAAAGCTGGCTTAAAACTCAACATTCAAAAAACAAAGATCATGGCATCTGGTCCATCACTTCATGGAAAATAGATGGGGAATGAATGAAAACAGTGGCAGACTTTATTTTCTTGGGCTCCAAAATCACTGTGGATGAATCCAGCCATGAAGTTAAAAGTCGCTTGCTCCTTGAAAGAAAAACTATGACAAACCTAGACAGTGTATTAAAAACCAGAGATATCAATCACTTTGCCAACAAAGATCCTCAGAGTCAAAGCTATGGTTTTTCCAGTAGTCATGTACAGCTGTGAGAGTTGGACCATAAAGAAGAAGGAACACTGAAGAATTGATGCTTTTGAACTGTGGTGTTGTAGAAGACCCTTGAGAGTCGTTTGGACAACAAGGAGATCAAATCAGTCAATCCTGAAGGAAATCAACCCTGTATATTCATTCATTGGAAGGACTGATGCTGAAGCTGAAGCTCCAATACTTTGGCCACCTGATGCGAAGAGCCAACTCACTGGAGAAGACCCTGATGCTGGGAAAGATTTAAGGCAGGAGGAGAAGGGGATGACAGAGAATGAGATGGTCAGATGGCCTCATCGATTCAATGGACATGAGTTTGGGCATATTCTGGGAGACAATGAAGGACAGGGACTCCTGGCTTGCTGCAGTCTATGGGGGTCACAAAGGGTTGGACACAAGTTAGCGAATGAACAACAACAAAGAGGTCTCTCAGTAGGTGATGGCTAAGCTGTAGTACATTCAGACAATGGAATGATTTCAGTGCTAAAAAGTAATGCACTATCAAGCCATGCAAAAATGTAGAGGAACCTTATTGCTAAGTGAAAGAACCAAATTTGAAAATGCTACTTACTATATTATCCCAGCTATATGACATTCTGGAAAAGGCAAAACTATGGAGACAATAAAAAGACCAGTGGTTGCCAGGGGTTGGAGTGAGGGAGTATGGATAAACAGGCAGAAGTTTAAGGGCAATAAAAATATTTTGTATACTATTACAAATATGAATATGTATCACCATACATTTGTCAAAACCCATAAAATATGCAGCATCAATAATGAATCCTAAAGTAAACTATGGACTTTGGGTGATTATGATGTGTCAATGCAGATTTATTCTTAGTAAAAAAAAAAAATATATATATATATATATATATGTAATTTATATATATATATAAATATATATATATGTAATTTATATATATATATATAAATATATATATGTAATTTACATATATATATATATAAATATATATATACATTTATATATAATTATATATAAATGTAATTTATATATATATAAATGTACCATGCTGGTGAGAAGTGATATTATTAGAGGTAATACTAGGGCAGGAAGTATATTAAAAATCTCTGTGCTTTTCTTTCAATTTTGTTTTGAACATAAAACTGCTCTAAAAAAACTAAGCCTTACAAAAAGGAAAAAGATAACCAGAAGAGGAAGGCAAAAGGGGAACTCATAGAGACTGGGGCATGAGAAATTTGCAATCCATTCCTGCTGACTTTGAAGCTGAGGGGTCCAAGTGTGAGGGTTAAAAGCCAAGAAAAACATAAAGACCCCTGGTGAAAGCCAGCAAAGAAATAGAGACTTCAGTCCTATGACTGCAAACAACTTAAATTTCTAATGAGCTAAATGGGTTTAGCAGTGGATCCTTTTTTACAGCCACCAGAAAAAAGCCCAGCCTAGCTAACACTGAAGCTTCATGAGACCCCAAACAGAAAATTCAGTCAGACTATTCCAAATTTGTGATTTAAACAACTGAGAAAATAAGTAGATATTGCTATCACCATCACATTTGTGGTAATTTGTTATTTACTAATATAAAACTAACATGCATTTCTTGCACACTAGTATAAAAATAATTTATATAATATATACACATACAATGTAGACATAAATGATCCTTCCAATGCAATGATTTAACAGCTCTTTGATGTCTTTTCTTTCAATTTATCTTGATCTCCACTTTACTTCACATTCATGGCCATACCCTATGCGTTGTCATTATTAATACTTTTTTGTTTTGTTTTGTTTTAAATCTGCATATAAGTGGACCTGTACAGTTCAGATCTGTGCTGTTCCATCGTCAACTGTGCTCCACTTATAAAACCTTAAATTCCTTGAGGAAGAAGTATTACAATCACTCCTTAAAATACATCTTCAACTTATTTTCTCCTCTTTTGCTTCTCTGTACTCACTTAAATAAGAACCATTGGTTAAATGTGGTATCTGCACCAAAGCATCTAATCACTGCTGGAGATAAATACCACAGCAATGATGTTTTTAGATCCTGATAGTTTGCCTCAAATAGTCCTTCATTGTTACGAATAATCCTACTGGATTTCTTACTCCAGCCACTTTTACTCTCAAACTCTTCTATTCTAGACCAATGGCCTTCTTTTCAAATTTTTTAAATTCTAAAGATGCTTTAAAAAAATAGTGTCCTACACATATATTTTTAAGATTGCATCTAAAACTTTCCATAACAATTTTAAATATGCTTATACCTTATTCATAGGGAAGTAAAATATTAAATAATCTGTAATATAAATGAAGAATGTTATTAGTTGAAATAAACATTTTCTTTTTTTTTTATAATAGATGTTACATATCTCATTGAATAAAGCACAGAAGCACTGAAAAAATCATAAGAAATTCCACCTCTGGATTTTATCAAATGCATCCCTTTTCCCAAAATTTGGTGTCTCACAAAACATTCCTCAGTTCAGTTCAGTTGTTCAGTCATGTCCGACTCTTTGCAACCCCATGAACCACGGCAAGCCAATCCTCCCTGTCCATCACCAACTCCCAAAGTCCACCCAAACCCATGTCCATGAAGTTGGTGATGCCATCCAACCATCTCATCCTGTCATCCCCTTCTCCTCCTGCCCTCAATCTTTCCCAGCATCAGGGTCTTTTCAAATGAGTTAGCTTTCCCATCAGATGGCCAAAGTACTGGAGTTTCAGCTTCAACATCAGTCCTTCCAATGAACATCCAGGACTGATCTCCTTTAGGATGGACTGGTTGGAACTCCTTGTAGTCCAAGGAACTTTCAAGAGTCTTCTCTAACACCACAGTTCAAAAGCATCAATTCTTCGGTGCTCAGCTTTCTTTACAGTCCAACTATCACATCCATACATGACCACTGGAAAAACCACAACCTTGACTAGACAGACCATTGTTGGTAAAGTAATGTCTCTGATTTTTAATATGCTGTCTAGGTTGGTCATAACTTTCCTTCCAAGGAACAAGCATCTTTTAATTTCACGGCTGCAGTCACCATCTGCAGTGATTTGGAGCCCAGAAAAATAAAGTCAGCCAGTGTTTCCACTGTTTCCCCATCTACTTGCCATGAAGTGATGGGACCAGATGCAATGGTTTTAGTTTTCTGAATGTTGAGCTTTGGCCAGCTTTTTCACTATCCTCTTTCACTTTCATCAAGAGGCTCTTTAGTTCTTCTTCATTTTCTGCCATAAGGGTGGTGTCATCTGCATATCTGAGGTTATTGATATTTCTCCCAGCAATCTTGATTCAAGCTTGTGCTTCCTCCAGCCCAGGGTTTCTCATGATGTACTCTGCATAGAAGTTAAACTACTAGGGTGACAATATACAGCCATGATATGCTCCTTTTTCTATTTGCAACCAGCCTGTTGTTCCCTATCCAGTTCTAACTGTTGCTTCCTGACCTGCATATAGATTTCTCAAGAGGCAGGTCAGGTGGTCTGGTATTCCTATGTCTTTCAGAATTTTCCACAGTTTATTGTGATCCACACAGTCAAAGGCTTTGGCATAGTCAATAAAGCAGAAGTAGATGTTGTTCTGGAACTCTCTTGCTTTTTCCATGATCCAGTGGATGTTGGCAATTTGATCTCTGGTACATCTGCCTTTTCTAAAACCAGTTTGAACATCTGGAATTTCACAATTCACGTATTGTTGAAGCCTAGTTTGGAGAATTTTAAGCATTGCTTTACTAGCTTGTGAGATGAGTACAATTGTGTGGTAGTTTGAGCATTCTTTGGCATTGACTTTCTTTGGGATTGGAATGAAAACTGACCTTTTCTAGTCCTGTGGCCACTGCTGGGTGTTTCAAATTTGCTGACATATTGAGTGCAGCACTTTCGCAGCATATTTTAGGATTTGAAATAGCTCAACTGGAATTTCATCACCTCCACTAGCTTTGTTCATAGTGATGCTTCCTAAGGCCCATTTGACTTCACATTCTAGGATGTCTGGCTCTAGATGAGTGATCACACCATCGTGATTATCTGGGTCGTGAAGATCTTTTTTGTACAGTTCTTTTGTGTATTCTTGCCACCTCTTCTTAATATCGTCTGCTTCTGTTAGGTCCCTGCCATTTCTACCCTTTATTGAGCCCATCTTTACATAAAATGTTTCCTTGGTATCTCTAATTTTCTTGAAGAGGTCTCTAGTCTTTCCCATTCTATTGTTTTCCTTTATTTCTTTGCATTGATCACTGAGGAAGGCTTTCCTATCTCTCTTTGCTATTCTTTGGAACTCTTCATTCAAATGGGTATATCTTTCCTTTTCTCCTTTGCTTTTCACTTCTCTTCTTTTCACAGCTATTTCTAAGGCCTCCTCAGACAGCCATTTTGCTTTTTTGCATTTATTTTTCTTGGGGATGATCTTGATTCCTATCTCCTGTACAATGTCAAGAACCTCCATCCATAGTTCATCAGTCACTCTGTCTATCAGATCTAGTCCCTTAAATCTATTTCTCACTTCCACTGTATCGTCATAAGGGATTTGATTTAGGTCATACCTGAATGGTCTAGTGTTTTCTCCACTTTCTTCAATTTCAGTCTGAATTTGGCAATAAGGAGTTCATGATCTGAGCCACAGTCAGCTCCCAGTCTTGCTTTTGCTGAGTATAAATATTCAGTGCTGCTAAACTATCCTGGGTTGTTGTTCTAAATTCAGAAGATACCACCATAGGGCAAAACATCCTCATTTCTAATGATATTAAACTTCATACCTATTCTCTCCAATCAGTCAAAACCTTATTTCCTGGCATCACTCAACTTCATCATCTAGGTACTTAGCAATTCCATTTATCTAGTTTTTCAAACCAAAATCTTAAGAGCCATCCTTGCTTTCCTTTTTTTCAAATTCTACATTAAATTTAACAGCATGTCCTCTGATTCTATTCTTAAAATATATCCAAAATTAGACTCTGTGGCCTTCCTTCTGCTGCTGCAAACGTTATTCAAGACATTATCTCTTGTCTAGACTTTTGCTGACCTTCATCTTGGTCTCTATTCCTCTGTCATGGTCTACCTCCATCTACTCTTAATACAGTGCCAGAGTGAGGTCACTAAAATGTCAGTCAAATTATTTCACTTCTTTGTTCAAAGTTTTTAATGACTTATTAGGCTCATATGCTCTATCACCTCCCTTTCCACCTCTATTTCCATTCTTAGCTTATGTCCTCATCTTCCTTCTCATTTTGCTTTAAGTCCAAGGTCACGTTTACGGCTTCTCAAATATGCCAAGCACCGTTCTGCCTTGGACTTGGGACTTTGCATGTGCCCTTTTTTCTACTTGGAACTCCCCTTCTCCAAGATATTTACAAGGTTTCAAACTTCATATACTATAGGTTTTGTTCAAATGACACTGTGTTAACACAACTGTATTAAAGATGGTAACTGTACAGGGAAAATACACCCCTGTGTGCTCTCCTTTACTTATATGCTCACAATATTTCATCAAATGTGTTGAAGTTTTCCCACATCTAGAAGTTCTCTGTGACATCAGCTGGCTGTTGTATGATTTATGCAATTCTGGTACAGTTAAATAAGACTGCCCCTCCCTTACTTCAGATCCAATTGCAAGTCCCAGGCTGTCACCTATACTTGTGCCCAATTAGCTATAAATCAAGATTCCCTTGAGTTTGATAATTTGCCAGAATGGCTCATGGAATTCAAGGAAAAACAAATATTTGTCAGTTTGTTATAAAAGTATGTGATGATTAAGGATACAGATGACCATCCAAAGAGAAAAGATGCAGAGCATGAAGCATGGGAGAAGGGACATAGAGTTTTCATGTTCTCACCAGATAGCCCACACTCAGTACTTCCATGTGTTCAGCAATGTAGAAGCTCTCCAAATCCTATACTTTGGGGATTTCTATGGAGGCTTCATCACACAGGCATACTTGATCATTAACTCTACTTCTAGCCTCTCTCCCTTCCTGGAGGATGGAGAATAGGGCTGAAAGTTCCAAGCTTCTAGTCATGACTTGGTCTTTCTGGTCTTTTAGGAGCTATTTAGGGTTTCCTTGGTAGCTCAGCTGGTAAAGAATCTGTCTGCAATGCAGGAGACCCTGGTTTGATTCCTGGGTCAGGACGACCCTCTTGAAGAAGGCATAGGCTACCCACTCCAGTATTCTGGCCTGATGAATTCCATAGACTGTATAGTCCGTGGGGTCACAAAGAGCGGGACACAACTGAGAGACTTTCACAGGAGCTGTTTAGGAACTGTCTCGTTAGAACAAAAGATGCTCCTGTGACCCCAGAAATCTCATAGAATTTAGTAAGTATGTGTCAGGAACTGGGGTAAAAGAATAATATGAAAACAAAAGTGGCTCCTAGTTCCTAGTGCTCTTATCTCTTAGGAAACTATGAGAGTTTTAGAGGCTCTGCACCAAGAACTGAGAAGACAGACCAACATGTTGTGAATGTGTGTATTTCACAGTAACATATTTTAACATTTGGTAAAACCAGTCTCCCTATCCTCTCTTCTTATATGATTGCATATGTTTGTTTATGAATATGAGCTTTAGAATACTATTGTTACTTTCACAGGTATCATAATGTCTCAAGATTAATTGATAAGTTAAAAATACAGTGCTCTCCAGTAAAAGAATAAAGCTTTACTCCTATATGTTCAAGTTATTTTATTATTCTTCAGTAAAATTTTACCTTTATAATTTCATAGATTTGCTTGATGCCTTATTCACTTTATTTCAAGGTATTTCACTTTTGCAGTTCTGTCACAAACTGGCTTATTTTTCTTACTGTATAATTTGTATTGTATACTATTGAATGGTCTGGCTAATAATAGGTAGGGAAAACTTTTGTTTGCTTTGTTTTAGTTCTGCAGCTATTACCTTATGGATTTTTCTTATTGTAGTCACAAATTTTTTAGTGTTAAGGTAAAGAATTATGTAATATGTTATAGTATTTGCTGCTATTTCATATAAAAATTTAAATCTTATTTCTTATTTCCTAACTTTATTGACTAGTACTTCGAGAAGAATGTTAAATAAAGAAAGCAGTAGAATTCTTCCTGCTAATTACTCATTATAGTGGGGATTCCTCTTGTGTTTCAAAACTAACTTGATTGTGACTGTGGTTGAGTACATTGTTTCAATATGTTAAGGTTAATATATCATTCCTATTTGATTAAG
>SJYT01025278.1:48220-58924 GCA_006410635.1 Cephalophus harveyi | reverse complement strand
ATCAACCCTGGGATTTCTTTGGAAGGAATGATGCTAAAGCTGAAACTCCAGTACTTTGGCCACCTCATGCGAAGAGTTGACTCATTGGAAAAGACTCTGATGCTGGGAGGGATTGGGGGCAGGAGGAGAAGGGGATGACCGAGGATGAGATGGCTGGATGGCATCACGGACTCGATGGATGTGAGTCTGAGTGAACTCCGGGAGATGGTGATGAACAGGGAGGCCTGGCGTGCTGCGATTCATGGGGTCGCAAAGAGTCGGACACGACTGAGCGACTGAACTGAACTGAACTTAGATTATGTGCAGCTGGAAAGTGAAAGTGAAGTCACTCAGTCATGTCCAACTCTTTGCAACCCTGTGGACGGTAGCCCACCAGATTCCTCCGTCCATGGGATTCTCCAGGCAAGAATACTGGAGTGGGTTGCCATTTCCTTCTCCAGGGGATCTTCCCAACCCAGGGATTGAACCCAGGTCTCCCACATTGCAGGCAGATGCTTTAACCTCTGAGCCACCAGGGCAGCTGGGGGGTATGCAAAATAGGGAGAATAGAATGAAAAGAATAGAGTTACAGCAGATTGAGGGAAGGGCCTAAGAAATGAACAAAGGGACAAAGCCCACTTTTCTTGTGCTCTGTTGCTGGAAATTAAAGGAGGCCTTTCTGAGCTGTTACCTACTCTAGTATTTTCACAGTGATGTGTCTCACAGCACAGGAATACAAAGACAAACTGAAGAAGTGGAACTTCTGTTCAGTTTAGTTGCTTAGCAGTGTCTGACTCTTTGTGACTCCATGGACTGCAGCACGTCAGGCTTTTCTGTCCATCACCAACTCCTGGAGCTTACTCAAATTCATGTCCATCGAGTTGGTGATGTCATCCAACCATCTCATCCTCTGTCGACCCCTTCTCCTCCTGCCTTCAATCTTTCTCAGCATCAGGGTCTTTTCAAATGAGTCAGTTCTTCCCATCAGGCGGCCAAAGCATTGGAATTTCAGCTTAAGCATCAGACCTTCCAATGAATATTCATGACTGATTTCCTTTAGGATTGACTGGTTGGATCTCCTTGCAGTCTAAGGGACTCTCAAGAGTCTTCACCAACACTACAGTTCAAAAGCATCAATTCTTCAGTGCTCAGCTTTCTTCACAGTCCAACTCTCACATCCATATATGACTACAGGGAAAACCATAGCTTTGACTGGAGAAGGGAATGGCAGACTACTTCAGTATTCTTGCTTTGGGAACCCCGTGAACAGCATGAAAAGTGGAACTTACCTACACAAAGCAAAATAGTTTAAAAATGCCACTTTTTACTGTGAAAAGTAACAGCTTATATTTATTAGAATTAAGCTATTCTGAAAGCTACAGAAAAGTACCATTAATCTTGACGACTTTCATTTCATGGTCCAAACTAACTGTTCCATAGCCAGACAACAGGAAGACACATCTCTGTAAGTACACCTTTCAAAAGTTACCTAAACCAGTTTCCCTTAAATTTCATTATATGTCATGGAGGGACACTTGTTCTGCTTCCCTAAAAGGGATAATATTGTTTATATTTGGGGCAGTCATGTGCCTATCTAAAGCTGGAGGTTTCTGTTATGGTAGAAGAAATGAATATTGGATTTGGGGGTCCAATCAGTTCATTGAAATAAAAAAGTTTTGCATTTTAATATGTGCATAAATAATACTATGCTTTGTTAATGCAATAGAAACTCCTCTGTAATGCTCTCTTTGCATAGAAGTGTTTAGATCTAAGTTTCTTGAGTTGACAGACTCACCTTATTCATGTAACATCTGTTATTAGTTTTTAACCTTCATGACTCCTTATTTGATACAAACTGCCATGGAAGCTCATGCTTTTGGGTCTCCTTGGCATCTTTTAGTTTTTATCTATTAATAATAGATGCATCAAAGTCTTTTACTGCCTGTTGTGCTATATTGCAAATCTAAACAAAGAAATTGAATGACACTCACACAAGTTCTTAGAGCATAAGCAGAAAATCTGTAATCAAAGATGTGCCAATGAAGTAAAAGAGGACTTTGAAGAACAACAGCATAAATCCAAGAAAGAGAAAAGAATAAATCAAGTGAAAAAGAAAAGAAAAAAAAAGGAACTTTCTCTGAAAGGAAGAAAAAACACAAGAAATAACATATTGAATAAGTCAGAAAACATAAGAATGAGCTCATAAATCCAAGTAATATAATCAGAGTTTTAATGGTATCAAAGCCTTTCTAATCATAACAGTATTAATAGTAGCATATACTATAAAACATAAGTCTAGAAATATTGCTAGAAATTGGGCTATATCTAAAAATATGATGGTTAAATTCTGTAACATCTATTATTAGTTTTTAACCTTCATGACTCCTTATTTGATACAAACTGCCATGGAAGCTCATGCTTTTGGGTTTCCTTGGCATCTTTTAGTTTTTATCTATTAATAATAGATGCATCAAAGTCTTTTACTGCCTGTTGTGCTATATTGCAAATCTAAACAAAGAAATTGAATGACACTCACACAAGTTCTTAGAGCATAAGCAGAAAATCTGTAATCAAAGATGTGCCAATGAAGTAAAAGAGGACTTTGAAGAACAACAGCATAAATCCAAGAAAGAGAAAAGAATAAATCAAGTGAAAAAGAAAAGAAAAAAAAAGGAACTTTCTCTGAAAGGAAGAAAAAACACAAGAAATAACATATTGAATAAGTCAGAAAACATAAGAATGAGCTCATAAATCCAAGTAATATAATCAGAGTTTTAATGGTATCAAAGCCTTTCTAATCATAACAGTATTAATAGTAGCATATACTATAAAACATAAGTCTAGAAATATTGCTAGAAATTGGGCTATATCTAAAAATATGATGGTTAAATATTCTGTCCCTCACTTAGGTTAACTGATTTGTTTCATTGCCCTAGACAATTTAGTCAAACAGTTCAAGCAGATCGATCACTTAACAAAAATTTGAATACTTCAAATGATGCCTTCCTTCAACTGGAGGTGAAATAAGAAGGAAAGATACTAAGAGTAGCTCTGTTATTCTTGGTTCTCCTAAACTGTCTTGCTTTTAAATACATTTTTTTCCTAAGTGCATGAAATTTTAAAAAAAACATTACCCAATGCATCCTGGCTTCTTATGGAACTGAGTGAAGGAATGATGAATTATCACCTATGTTTATTTCAAGGCAATAGTGATATAAGTTTAATTAGATTTTCCTCATGTAAGAATGAGTGAAATATTACACATGAAATAGTTATGTCCAAAAAACATACCACATCTGAATTTTTTTTCAACATATAAAATTCACAATTCAGGAAGAAGTTCCTTGCACAGACAAAATAATTGCAATTCCTTTCTTTGAAAAGAAAATTATAAGTAAGACTAGAAACAACATTTAATTAAAATCAGAGATTTTCCGCAATAAAATTTCCAGGAAGAAAACATGTAATTCAGACACTCATTTTTAAAAACAGCTGCAGAAATTGCTTTCAACAATGAAGTTTCTTGGCTGGAGAGAGAAAGAGAGTGTGTGTGGGTGTGTGTGTTTGTGTGTGTACATGAATTCATGTGTGCATGCTGTCGCTTCAATCATGTCCGACTTTTGTGAATATATGGACTGTAGCCTGCCAGGCTCCTCTATCCATGGAATTCTCTAGGCAAGAATACTGGAGTGGGTTGCCATGCCCTCCTCCAGGAGATCTTTCCAACTCAGGGATCAAACCCACATTTCCTATGGCTCCTGCACTGCAGGTGAATTCTTTACTGCTGAGCCACCAGGAAGTCCATATATATGTATATGTGCATATATATGTGTATGTATGTATATATATACATACATACATATAAAGAGAGAGAGAGAGAATCCAAAATGAAATGAGAAGGAGACAAGGGGAAGGACAGGAAAGAATTATTAGGGTCAAGAGACCCTGTTTTCTATTTTGTATAGCACTCTCTCTGCTATGTCACTTCAGTCGTGTCAGATTCCGTGTGACCCCACAGATGGCAGCTCACCAGGCTCCGCCGTCCTTGGGATTCTCCAGGCAAGAACACTGGAGTGGGTTGCCATTTCCCTCTCCAATGCATGAAAATGAAAAGTGAAAGGGAAGTCGCTCAGTCGTGTCTGACTCTTCGCAACCCCATGGACCGCAGCCCACCAGGCTCCTCTGTCCATGGGATTTTCCAGGCAAAAGTACTGGAGTGGGGTGCCATCGCCTTCTCCGTTTGTATAGCACAGAGTACCTAAAATCAGTATCTCCACACTTGGCTCATATATTTGTTACTCATGAGAACTGTTTTGACTTTTTAGAAGTCTTGCATTTTGTACATTGACACTGTGAAAAATGTTTACAGAAATGCAGATGCCAGTAGTTTCAACACTAAGAGCTAAACAGCTCCTAAAGTAATATTTTATAAACAACATATTTCAAAGCTATGAAAAATAGAAAGTCAGAAAAAGATGTACATCCTAGATGATGAAATAGGACAGAGAAACAGAATATAATGCAAACCATACATTTTAAAAGCTGAGATTAAGATGAAGATAAAGAACAAAACTAGGTCATTTGTAGTGTTGTGGATGAGCCTAGAATCTGTCATATAGAGTGAAGGAAGTCAGAAGGAGAAATAAATATTGTATATTATGCATATAAATGGAATATAGAGAAAATGGTATTGATAAACATATTTGCAGGGCAGGAATAGAGACGCAGATGTAGAGAATGAATTTGTGGACAAAGAGAGGGAAGGGGGCGAGATGAACTGAGAGCACCACTGACATATATGCACTACTATGTGTAAAATAAATAGCTAATGGGAAGTTGCTGTATAGATAAGGAGCTCAACTGAGTTCTCTGTGACAACCTAGAAGGGGGAGATGTGGGTGTGGGAGAAAGGCAATATATGTATACATACAGCTGATTCACTTCACTGTACAGCAGAAACTAACATATTATACCCTAATTAAAAACAATTTTTAAAATATGAAGAAAGTTTACTTTATGTTGAGATAGGACATAAGAAATAAGTCATTTAAATAGCTTTAAACTTAAATGTCAGTTTTGTTTTTTTTTTTCAATTGATATATATAACCACTTAGTTGGGAGGGCCTCAGGTACTACTATCTTCATTTTCTGGATCTTTAAAAAATTCTCTTTATATTTTTTTTTGGAGTAAGTCCTAAGCCTTGATTAATAGTAATAAAGTTAAATTATTCTAAACAAAACATGTCTATAAGTGATGGATAATAAAAACTTACGTTTTGGGGTTAATAAAGAATCACGGCTCAATACTTTAAACAAGTAAGACATAATGGGCTTGTATTCACATTGTGATTAGTTACTAGAAAAGATAATTTACTAATATGTTCTCATGTCACAAAATTACTCCCTGATTTCGATGATGTTTGTGGTATAATGGAGATTACTCAAGAACCTTTACATTCACTGATTTAACATTTATAATTTCAGCAATTCCCAAGGGATGCAGTGATTCATAGCCAAATTCTTGCTCAAGTACCCATTTGTGTGTGTGTGCTGTGAGCAAACATTTCTCTAAAACTAGAAATGTCCTGAGTTAAAATCATAATAGAAGACCAAAAGAATTTTTCCAGAATCAACTCAATTTTATCTTTTTGTTTAACCTTAAAGGGCCAATCTGGTGATGATGTTTGTGATGTTACTTAGTTTAACCAATAGATCTATGTAGCTGTATCATCTACATTAACATTTATTTATCCTTTTTTGATTCATGACTTAAGTAAAGCATTTCACACATGTGACAAGCACATTGCATATTGTATATTGTTAATATTTCAGTTTCAAGCAATCTCTGGTTCAACAAATTCCATAGATATATACAAATTGTGTATCATTTAAAAGTTAGGGCAAAAACAAAATTTTACTTGCATATTTTACTTAAATTACATGTATAAATGAATAAAACAGTCCATTAAACTAGAAAAGCAGCTACTGAGGCCAAATATGATATTTCACATACTCCAGAGACTAAGCAGCCTCCAAATTTAATAAGATGCAATGACCCTGGAATCAGATTGTCTGGGTTTGAATTCTGGCTCCTCCACTTACCCTTGTGACTTCAGGTAAGTTATTTACTCTTTCTGTCTTTGTACCTTCTAGACTGTAACAGTAACGACCTCATAAGTTTGCATTGTGAGAATTAAATCAGATAAAACCTAGCAGAGTACTTGGCACATTCTAAGGGCTCGGTAAATCTTAACTTTGCTGATGCTGACTCTTGGGCTGGGGGTCTAATTTGAGAGAGTGGGCTAATTAGGTTCTTAAGAGACTTAATTAATTTCCCAGACTATATCTCAGCACAGTATGAGGTTTTTTTATTTTCTCCATTACAATACAATCTCATTCATTTAACTGATAGGCATTTATTTTCCCCTTCCTATGAAAGTGAAAATGAAAGTCGTTCAGTCATGTCCAACTCATTGCAACCCCATGGACTGTATAATCCGTGGAATTCTCCAGGCCAGAATACTGGAGTTGGTAGCCTTTCCCTTCTCCAGGGGATCTTCCCCTTCTCCAGGGAATTTTCCCCTTCTCCAGGGGATCTTCCCCTTCTCCAGGGATAGAACCCAGGTCTCCTACATTGAGGGCAGATTCTTTACCAGCTGAACCACAAGTGAAGCCCAAGGATAGTGGAGTGGGTAGCCTTTCTCTTCTCCAGTGGATCTTCCTGACCCAGGAATCAAACCGGGATCTCTTGCATTGAAGGCAGATTCTTTACTAACTGAGCTATGAGGGAAGCCCTATAAATGAGATCAATAAGAAAAATATGTTTTAGAACAGTTATAGCCAAAAAAAGAGGAAAGAAACAGAGATAGATAGAAGTGAGTGAAATAGAAACAGTCATAGATAATAGGACAGTAGATAGGTGTATATAAGTAGGTAGGTAGATAAAATAGATGGATGGATGGATGGATGAGGGGAGAGAGAGAGAGGTGATACACTGATAATATAGTTTATGTTGACATTTCAGTTAAAAAGCGACTGCAGATTTTATGAGAAAATGGCTCTGAAATTTTTTTAAAGGCCAATTTAATAAAAATAATGATATACTTAAAATTTGTCCCCAAACTAAAATGGTTAATGTGGAAACTTGTCATGTATACCCAAGAGAACAGAACATATAGTTTACAAATCTATTTCAGCTTCCAATTTGAACAGTATTAACATATGGTATTAATTGCCTAATTATATTGGCTCTGTACTTTGAAATTTAAATAGATACGATTTAATATATTATTTCTTCAACTATAGAAAATGAAATTCAATGTGGGAAATCTCTCTCCATGTCCCTCTCTTCTTTCCTCATTTCCTTCCTTTATTCATTAATTACTCCTGTGTACAACCTCCCTTTAGTAGTAACCCATCAGCACCTGAAAAAGTTTGAAGTCATAGTCACTCAAAAAGTGACACTTCTTTATTCATAGGACTCTTGACTCTTTGAGAATATTACAAATAGTATTATTTTTGACTTTAAAAATAGACTTGAGCACAGGGAACTTTACTCAATACTCTGTAATGACCTATATGGGAATAGAATCTGAAAAAAGAGTGGCTACATGTATAACTGATTCACTTTGCTATATAGAAGAAACTAACAACATTGTTAGTTAGACATCCCTAGTGGCTCAGTTGATAAAGAACCTACCTGCAATGTAGGAGACCTGATCCCTAGGTTGGAAAGATCTCCTGGAGAAAGGAATGGCTACCCACTCCAATATTCTTCCCTGGAAATTTCCATGGACAGAGGAGCCTGGTGGGCTACAGTCCCTGGGTTGCAAAGAGTTGGATACAACTGAGTGACTAACTCTTTCACTTTTCACTTTCAACAACATTGTAAATCAACTACACTCCAATAAAAATTTTAAAAAAGAAAAAAAATAGAATTGAAGATAAATATTCCATAGGAACAAAGTACTAAAAATCAATATAAAATTTAGCCTTGAATAACTTCATAGCAACTTTGTGTACAAAACAAAAATGAAAAATTAACTTCTTCAGAATCTGAAATATGGTGTCATAAAACATTTGAGGAAGTATTTACCTTACTAACCCTTTTCTTCAGTTATAATTTCTTTGTAAATTATATAATTGTAAATTAGGGATAACCTAATAATAAAATCTGTTCCTTCAAAGTTTATTCTTAGAACACTGTTTGCAATTCTATAATAGCAGTTACTATTAATATGTTTTATAGTTTATCAGTGTGCCCTTTGAACTCCCCCATATTCAGGCTGTCAAGTCCTTAAAATATATTGACTATCTTATTCATGTTTGTGACTCCCAGGCTTGGTCTTCCATTTCCTAAATAATATGTGCTCAACACACTGGATGATTATTAGGGCATATGAGTAGACTTCACCAGTATTTGATTATCCACATACCAATAATCACAAACAATTCTCGGATTTCTTGAGAAATATTCAAAAGAAATGACGCTTTGACCGAAAATATTTCACATTGTAACTACTTTATACAAAATGGCCATACAATGTGATCAACTTACTTTCAAATAATGAAGATAGACAGAAACATTCAACTTGGGTTTATAGTTTCAATGCATATGAAAATTTCAGTCACACAGAATACGTTCTTTGCTAGGACATCTACCAGATCAGGATAAACAATTATTTTGCATCCATTTCACATATTTATTTGATAACTTTTTTCTTGAGTGCTAACTAGTTTGTGAAATACATAGAGTCCAAGTATGAAAGTCACTCAGTCGTGTCTGACTCTTTATGACCCCATGGATTATACAGTCCACAGAATTCTCCAGGCCAGAATACTGGAGTGGGTAGCCTTTCCCTTCTCCAGGGGATCTTCCCAACCCAGGGATTAAACCCAGGTCTCCTGCATTGCAGGCAGATTCTTTACAGCTGAGCCACAAGTGAAGCCCAAGCATACTGGAGTGGGTACCCTATCCCTTCTCCAGAGGATTTTCCTGACCTAGGAATCGACCTGGGATCTCCTGCATTACAGGTGGATTCTTTACCAACTGAGCAGCTATCAGAGAAGCCCAAAACTCTTCCCAAATAGATTTTATAGTCAACAACATGAAACAGGAAATGAACACCTTCAAAGAAGCAGTTACATATTCACACAGGATGTAATGAGGACACAATAATAAGAATCATCAGTTTTACCTGGATGTGAAAAAAATGTGTTAGAAAAAGTAGCATTGAAATAATTGTGGCAAATTTTGAAGTATATACTCAGGCTATGTTGAATGTACAAAACATGTGCATCACCAGAATGACTAAGTTTCAAATAAAAAATGACCACAGTGAATATGAGTTTTGCCGGCCAAGAAGTCTAAGCATCATGAGAATCTGAAGGCAAAACAAAAAACCTGCTACCAAAATCATGGGCCTATACACCAAACTCTGCTTCATTTTGTTCTCCAAGTACCTATGAGTGCATCTCCTATTTCCTAAATAACTCTAAGAATATCACTAGTTATAAAATCGTTGAATCATAGAAATTTATATAATAGTAGAAACTGAGGATTGTAGTGATGGAGTTTCTAGAATATTGTTAAATATCAATCAGTGGTGTGCTGGGGCCACAGTATTGTTAAAATGTCAGGAATTTTGTGAGCTTTTGCTAAGTTAAATGAATAAGCAAAGGTATACATATATAAAATTTTCTAATAATTTCACTACATTTTGCTATCATCTATGCTCTTCAGATTATTTCTGCTATTGTATGCATAGGGTGGAAATACCATATAACACTGGCCACTTTGGAAGTCTAAACAGTATGGAAACTATCAAATACTGCAAATCAGGTCAGGATTCAACTTATTATTTTCCTTATGGTCTAGACTTCAGAAAGTGATGAAGAAAATGTTATTTTAATACAGATTAAAATTAAAAGTAGGCATGCTTATAGTCACATTGTGAAGAGCACAAACAGTCAAGGAACAGATTTGCAGTACTGTAAAACTATTAATTGATTCAGCAAAGACATTGCTTAAGTCATTGAAGAACTAATGGAGTTCCTAAATAAGTTTTACTATTTCACTTTGACTTAATTGTCAATTTAAATAAAAATATCAACAAAATTTATATTAAAATTATACTAATTTCTCATTTACAACCATACTTTAGCTATATAGACAAGAGAACAGCAAAAATCATGGAAAGGATTATGAAAGAATCAATTGGTTATATAGAGTTTACAACAAAAAATATTTTAAATTTGTTATTTGCAAACTATGAGCTACATATGCTTATATGTCCAAAATTTATAAGTATACTTATACAAACATATATACATAAATTCTGCCTATATTCTCAAGTTTATCAAAATTATTGAAAGAATACATTTAAGCCTAAAATTGCATGTACATAGGTTTTGTCCAGGGTTAGCTGAAGTGAATGAAATTGATGACAACTAAATTAGTTCTAGTAAAGTAATACTCAAAATTCTCCAAGCCAGGCTTCAGCAATACATAAACCGTGAATTTCCAGATGTTCCAGCTGGTTTTAGAAAAGGCAGAGGAACCAGAGATCCAATTGCCAACATCTGCTGGATCATTGAAAGAGCAAGAGAGTTCCAGAAAAACATCTATTTCTGCTTTATTGACTATGCCAAAGCCTTTGACTGTGTGGATCACAATAAACTGTGGAAAATTCTGAAAGAGATGGGAATACCAGACCACCTGACCTG
>SJYT01025278.1:12462-32114 GCA_006410635.1 Cephalophus harveyi | reverse complement strand
GATCAGCCTTCTTCACAGTCCAACTCTCACATACATACATGACCACAGGAATACAGTAAGTATATTTTATTCCCCACTTTTTACACAAATGTTAGTATACTCTATATAATCTTTGTACCTATATTTTTTTCATGTACAATGCAACAGTGAGAGCTAGAGTTCCTACTCATCCTTTTTTATAGCTGCATAGTGCTCTATTAGTTGGATGTGGTGCAGTTCACTTAATCTCCTATTAATAAACAGAAGTATGGAATCAAAAATTAAGCTGCCTCAAATCCAAACCTCCTTGCATTTCAATTTAGAAAAGCTTCACACAGTATATTCCAAGTAGGATTTTTTCTAATAAGTTATTTTTAATGCATATTTAATGCTATTTTCCTTTTTTATAGCTGCATAGTGCTCTATTAGTTGGATGTGGTGCAGTTCACTTAATCTCCTATTAATAAACAGAAGTATGGAATCAAAAATTAAGCTGCCTCAAATCCAAACCTCCTTGCATTTCAATTTAGAAAAGCTTCACACAGTATATTCCAAGTAGGATTTTTTCTAATAAGTTATTTTTAATGCATATTTAATGCTATTTTAAATGAAAAGTATTTTTTAAACTTAAAAGAAAAATACAATTTGAAAATTAATAATAAATTTGGAGAAACTATACTACCTAGTTGTAAAACTTACAAAGTCACATCAATGAAGACAGGGTGATATTGATAAGACTACACAAATAAATTAATTGAAGAGTATAGAGGGTCCAAAACTTGACCCACAAAATAGATGAACATTTAATTTTTGGAGAGGTTATAAAAGCCATTCAATAGAGAAACAATTCAACAAATTTGGAGGAAAAACTGGACATTTACATGTAAAAATGAACCTTACACTTCACATACAAAAATCATATATAAATCATATGCAAAAATTAGTGCAAATGAAAAATTTTTAAGTTTTAGAAGAAAGTGTAAAAGAAAATACTTATATATTGGCATTAGGCAGAATATTCTGAGACTTGACACTAAAATCATAATGTATACAATATAAAATGATAAATGAGACTTTATCAAAATTTCACAAAATACTTTGCTGTGCAAATAACTTCTAAGAGAATGAAAAGACAAGGTAAAAACTAGAAAAAAATATTTGCATATTACATATCCAAAAAATATCTGCCCCCAGTGCATAAAAGAACTCCCAAAAATCAATAGCAAGAAAAGAAACAAACAAGCCATTTAAAATGAGCAAAAAGAATTAAATAGATATTTCACCAAAGATATACTGGTGTCCACATAAGTACATGAAGAGATGTTGAACACCATTCAATACTAGGTAAATAGCAAGGAGATTCCACTACATGCCTTCTACATGACTAAGATAAAAAATACTGAAAATGCTAAGTGATAGCAAGAACATGGAGAAATTAGACTATAAAGTCTTGCTTTTGGAAATGCTAAATGATTTGGCCACCTTGGAAAATGTTTCATAGTTTCTGAAAAAGTTAAACATATACCTACCAGGAACACAGCAATCCTACTTTTGGCTACTTACCTTAGACAAATGAAAGCATATAAACACAAGACCTACACATGAAGGCTTACAGTAGCTCTATTATTAAGTACAAGACACTGGAAACAACGCAGATGTCCTTCAATGAGTGAATGGATAAAAACTCGCCACAGTTCAGTTCAGTTCAGTCGCTCAGTCATGTTTGACTCTTTGTGACCCCATGAATCGCAGCATGCCAGGCCTCCCTGTCCATAACCAACTCCAGGAGTTCACCCAAACTCAGGTGAATTGAGGCGGTGATGCCACCCAGCCATCTCATCCTCGGTCGTCCCCTTCTCCTCCTGCCCCCAATCCTCCCAGCATCAGAGTCTTTCCAATGAGTCAACTCTTCTCATGAGGTGGCCAAAGTATTGGAGTTTCAGCCTCAGCATCAGTCCTTCCAATTAACACCCAGGACTGGTCTTCTTTAGGATGGACTGGCTGCATCTCCTTGCAGTCCAAGGGACTCTCAAGAGTCTTCTCCAACACCACAGTTCAAAAGCATCAATTCTTTGGTGCTCAGCTTTCTTCACAGTCCAACTTTCACATCCAAACATGACCACTGGAAAAACCATAGCCTTGACTAGATGGACCTTAGTCGGCAAAGTAATATCTCTGCTTTTTAATATGATATGTAGGTTGGTCATCACTTTTATTCCAAGGAGTAAGTGTCTTCTAATTTCATGGCTGCAATCACAATCTGCAGTGATTTGGGAGCCCCCCAAAATACAGTCAGCCACTGTTTCCACTGTTTCCCCATCTATTTCCCATGAAGTGATGGGACTAGATGCCATGATCTTAGCTTTCTGAATGTTGAGCTTTAAGCTAACTTTTTCACTCTTCTCTTTCACTTTCATCAAGAGGCGTTTTAGTTCCTCTTCACTTTCTGCCATAAGGGTGGTGTCATCTCTATATCTGAGGTTATTGATATTTCTCCCAGCAGTCTTGATCCCAGCTTGTGCTTCTCCAGCCCAGATTTTCTCATGATGTACCCTGCATAGAAGTTAAATAAGCAGGGTGACAATATACAGCCTTGACCTATTCCTTTTCCTATTTGGAACCAGTCTGTTGTTCCATGTCCAGTTCTAACTGCTGCTTCCTGACCTGCATATAGGTTTCTCAAGAGGCAGGCCAGGTGGTCTGGTATTCCCATCTCTTTCAGAATTTTCCACAGTTTACTGTGATCCACACAGTCAAAGGCTTTGGCATAGTCAATAAAGCAGAAATAGATGTTTTTCTGGAACTCTCGTGCTTTTTCCATGATCCAGCGGATGTTGGCAATTTGATCTCTGGTTCCTCTGCCTTTTCTAAAACCAGCTTGAACATCTGGAATTTCACAGTTCATGTACTGCTGAAGCCTGGCTTGGAGAATTTTGAGCATTACTTTACTAGCATGTGAGATGAATGCAATTGTGCGGTGGTTTGAGCATTCTTTAGCATTGCCTTTCTTTGGGATTGGAATGAAAACTGACTTTTTCCAGTCCTGTGGCCACTGCTGAGTTTTCCAAATGTGCTGGCATATTGAGTGCAGCACTTTCACAGTATCATCTTTCAGGATTTGAAATAGTTCAAAGGGAATTCCATCACCTCCACTAGCTTTGTTCATAGTGATGCTTCCTAAGGCCCACTTGACTTCACATTCCAGGATGTCTGGCTCTAGGTGACTGATCACACCAGCGTGATTATCTGGGTCATGAAGATCTTTTTTGTACAGTTCTTCTGTGTATTCTTGCCACCTCTTCTTAATATCTTCTGCTTCTGCTAGGTCCATACCATTTCTGTCGTTTATCAAGCCCATCTTTGCATGAAATGTTCCCTTGGTATCTCTAGTTTTCTTGAATAGATCTCTAGTCTTCCCCATTCTGTTGTTTCCCTCTATTTCTTTGCACTGATTGCTGAGGAAGGCTTTCTTATCTCTTCTTGCTATTCTTTGGAACTCTGCATTCAGATGCTTACATCTTTCTTTTCTCCTTTACTTTTCACTTCTCTTCTTTTCACAGCTATTTGTAAGGCCTCCTCAGACAGCCATTATGTTTTTTGCATTTTTTTCCTATGGGGACGGTCTTGATCCCTGTCTCCTATACAACGTCATGAACTTCGGTCCATAGTTCATCAGGCACTCTGTCTATCGGGTGTAGTCCCTTAAATCTATTTCTCACTTTCATTGTACTTCATCAGGGATTTGATTTAGGTTATATCTGAATGATCTAGTGGTTTTCTGTACTTTTTCAATTTAAGTCTGAATTTGGCAATAAGGAGTTCATGGTCTGAGCCACAGTCAGTTCCCAGTCCTGTTTCTGCTGATTGCATAGAGCTTCTCCATCTTTGGCTGCAAAGAACATAATCAATATGATTTTGGTATTGACCATCTGGTGATGTCCATGTGTAGAGTCTTCTCTTGTGTTGTTGGAAGAGGGTGTTTGCTATGGCCAGTGTGTTGTCTTGGCAAAACTGTATTAGCCTTTGCCCTGCTTCATTCCATATTCCAAGGCCAAATTTGCCTGTTACTCCAGGTGTCTCTTGACTTCCTACTTTTGCATTCCAGTCCCCTATAATGAAAAGGACATCTTTTTTAGGTGTTAGTTCTAAAAGGTCTTGTAGGTCTTCATAGAACCGTTCAACTTCAGCTTCTTCAATGTTACTGGTTGGGGCATAGGCTTGGATCACCATAATATTGAATATTTAGCCTTGGAAATGAGCAGAAATCATTCTGTCATTTTTGAGATTGCATCCAAGTATTGCATTTTGGACTCTTTTGTTGACCATGATGGCTACTCCATTTCTTCTAAGGGATTCGTGCCCACAGTAGTAGATACAATGGTCATCTGAGTTAAATTCACCCATTCCAGTCCCTTTCAGTTCGCTTATTCCTAAAATGTCGACATTCACTCTTGCCATCTCCTGTTTGATCACTTCCAATTTGCCTTGATTCATGGACCTAACATTCCAGGTTCCTATGCAATATTGCTCTTATAGCATTGGACCTTGCTTCTATCACCAGTGGGATACAAATGCAATAATAAACATAATCTATTGATAAATGCAACAATTTGGATTAACCCCATACACATTACTGGACTCTTTTGTTGACCATGATGGCTACTCCATTTCTTCTAAGGGATTCGTGCCCACAGTAGTAGATACAATGGTCATCTGAGTTAAATTCACCCATTCCAGTCCCTTTCAGTTCGCTTATTCCTAAAATGTCGACATTCACTCTTGCCATCTCCTGTTTGATCACTTCCAATTTGCCTTGATTCATGGACCTAACATTCCAGGTTCCTATGCAATATTGCTCTTATAGCATTGGACCTTGCTTCTATCACCAGTGGGATACAAATGCAATAATAAACATAATCTATTGATAAATGCAACAATTTGGATTAACCCCATACACATTACGCTGAGTAAAATGATTGTCATGAGATTAAGAGTGGGAGGACGGAGTGATAACAAAGGGGTAGCAAAAGAAGACTTCTTGGGATGATGTAACTGTTCTGTCTCTAATGATGGTGGTAGTTCTAGGAATCTATTCATATGTTAAATTCATAGGACTGCATATTTAAAGAGTCAATTTTACTTAATGCTAATAAAAAATTAAAACCTGAACAAAATGATAAAGAAAACATGGTCCCAGTAATTTATGTAAACAAAAAATTAAAAGCTCTCTGTTCTGTCCTATTCTTCAAGTGGGAAAGGTCTGAAGAGGAACAGTAGAAGCAGGCTAAGTGCCTTTTTATGCTTAAATATTTTATGTATATATTATTTTTCAGAAAATAATTAATACTCTATTCCTTCAAACTGAACATTTGCAATTTTATTTTGGTTCCTCTTCCACAATTCTCATCTTTACACCATGAATTAAAATAATAACAGACAAAAATAGTCCCAGAAGGAAAGGTATTTTTATATACAAACAGGAAAAGATACACCCTGCTTACTATCTATATGACATATTAAGTGATAGCACTGGATTTTAGTTCACAGGGGCTTTTGGAATTATGGTGTTGAAATAGGTACTTTATATGCAAATGTTTTCAAAGATCAATCTTCTGTCTCACAGATTATAAACTGTCATATTTCACTTGGTTTGAATCTGGCATATGTTAAAGTATTCCCTGTCGTGCTTTTATCATCAGAAACAGTAAATTATTCAAAGCTCAGAGGAATGGAACTAACACCATGTTTATGGAGTTTCATCAAAACAGTTAGGGAGAATACAAATTAGTTAATTCATCAGTTTCATTTGTCTGTGTAATTGACTCTGCTTTTTGAAACTGCAATCATAAGAGTTTGAAAAAGCTAAATACATGGTTCAGGAAAGGTATGATACAAGACTGGCTTATTTTATTTGACTGAAAATGGTGATGTTGACAGATTGGACAACATAATTTTGTCCCTAAGACTTTGGTCTCAACAAAGAGCTAGCTGCTTTGTTTTGTGTTTTAGTTACTACCTATTAGTATTTTTTTTTAAATAGCATTTATTCTCTGTATTATCTATTCTCTAATCTATCTTCTAACAAATGAAAGGATAATTTGATTGGAAAATAACTGTCCTTGATTTAGTCAGTAGCTATTTTATAGAACTCCAGTCAATGTATCATATTTCCTTCTTTGAAGTTTTATTTTTCTTCACTGAAGTTTTATTTAAATGTTCAGAGACTGAGTTTTTCTTTTATATTTGGTGTATATGAAGACAGAAAAAATTTTTAAATAATGAATTATAATAGTACCAGTGGCAGTCAGGTTGCTTTTTAAAAATTAAATATATATATATATATATATATATATATTCTACAATAGAAAAATAAAATTTTCTTTGAGGCAAATCATATTCCCCAGTAAGAAACTATGGCTGTCCCTTTGCTTCATTTTCAATACTACTGAATATTCTAAGAGAGGGAATCTTAGAATCTTAAATTTTGCCTAGTCCAACTCAAAGATAAGCTCTCCATAGGACTACAGTTTTATCTGCTTTGTTCAACAGTGCACAAATGAAATTAACAACTTCATTTTACAAAATGAAGAAAGCCTAGTCCCAATAAAGGGAGAGAATGGAACTAGGTTGTAGTAGATTGGGTTTTTAACAATGATCACAACATTTCCCTACCCCATAAGCTTATTTACAAAGCAATCTTGCTAGTCTCCCCTCACGGGATAAGGATCTATTTGGACCTGGACTGACCTTATGATTTGTTTTGACCAATAGAATGCAGCCAAAACGATGTTGTTCAACTTCTGAGTCTGAGACTGAAAAGATCTGCAGTTTTGCCTCTGCTACTTAGAAGACTTGCTCACAGAGCCTTCCTAGGTAAAGAACCACAGGCAGGCTATGTGGAGAGAGCCATATGGAATGTAAGAGACAGGCTCAGCCTCCAGACCATCCTTATTAAGATGTGAGATGAGTGAAGCCATACCGGATACTCAGGGCCAGCCTTCATCTTACTACAACTATTGATACCTGGGAATTAATGACACATGGAGCAGGAAAAAATTATCCCAAGTTTTATCTGATGCTAGCAAAAACAATGGTTGATGCTTTAAGCCTTAAATTTTGAAACAATTTCTTACATAGTAATAAAAAGCTAAAATGCAGGTCACATATCTAGTTTTGGTGGAACTCATAGAAACCAAGTTGTTTTCCCCCTCTTCAAACCCAAAGCCTACTATTCTCACATTTACTTTTGTTGTATAAAATTTAAATCTCTCTTCTTAATTTTAAAATAATAGGACATAATAAAGGCAATTTCTAGAGTCAGTCTCAATTTTATGTGACTTACTAAGAAGAAACAAAAATAATACTCTCAGAACACTTAACAAGATGTAATACATGAATAATTAGCACCTGAACACATAATAAAGATGATCCTTAAACTAGAATCAAAATGTGGGCAACAAGGAATTTCAAGGTTTCTTTTTTAAGATAAATACATTTATATTTTCCTATAATATGATGAAATTAGGAAAAGTGCCTGAAGCATTGCCTCTGGATAAAGAAAGAGGGCTGCCAATTCCCATAAATTTAAAATAAGTGGAAATCCAAATAAGTATGCAGAACAAATTTTCTACAGCTCAACATACTTTCTGTAGCAGAAATGCAATCTTTTGTTTTAAACTGGGACTGATATTTGATAGCAGTGTACTCACTTTTTTAGAAACTTGTGTGTCCATTTTTCTTTCCAAAAGTTGTTAATGGGTAGATTTATCCAAAATTTATACCCCATATGATATATGATATGTCTATGTTTTTCTTGATATTAAATCTTAATGATATTGAGATTTGACATTGTTTCCAGGCATGCAGAGCTTGGAGGTGTGCTGAGTGTAATTGTTCTTTGACATTGACTCATTGTCTTTTGCCAAACAGGCACTTACATTGACATTTTCGGTCCTTTTCCTTATTGGGATTTTGTTTCCTGAATAATTTATTTTTCTAATAAGATCATTCTCTGTAAAAATACTCTCTGACTATAGTACAAGCAATTGGGACTGTTTATCTATAAAATCTTTGTAATAATATTAAAACAAATTGTCTGTTTCTAATATTTAATGATGCACTATAATAATTATGGTGTTATCTGTGATATTGAGGTTACACCTTTGATTTTTTAAGAGCTTCTTGGGGTAAAATATTACTCATAACAAATTTTAAGCACTAGATTTTATTTTGCAGATATTTGTGAAATCTTTTCATTTATATGTCTCCAATTTACTTAAAATTTTGTCACAATAAAGGCATTCAGATATATTAAATTTATTGTTTTGAAGTTATAAAATTGGAATAGTAGATTATAAAATCTGAATGTAAAATATTAAGGAATGAAATTAAAGACAAAAGAATTCATGTATTCAGTTGAAAATATGACCCCATATTTTCAGATACAATAGAATACAAAATAAATTTATGAGTATTTATTAGTAGAATGTTATGTTCAGTTTGGTTAAAAAACTATAAGGTAAAGGAAGGAAGAGAGGAAAGGGAGGGAGGGAGGGAGAACAAAGAGAAAGAGAGGGGGAGTAAAGAGGAGAAAAAGAATATGTGCTATATGATTACACTGAGGATATTATAATAGAAGTAGAAAGGTAACATGATCAGGAACCAATGTGAGAATACTAATTCCCATAACTACAGTTATATATGCACAATCTGTAAAAACAGCTTTTTAATTAAACTCCTCCCACTGTGCTTCTCAGGTCCACATAGGCTCTCTAATTCTATCCCACATATTCAGTCCTCAATCCACAGAAGTTAAGACTCTTCCTGTAATGCCCACTAGTGAATGCAAATGAATTCTCTCAGTTCTTACATTACATGAGCTCTTTGACATGTGTGAAGCTGTTTTGGCACACTGTCTCAATTTCTTCTTGATTACTCTTTTTAGTCTGAGTTAGGGTTCACCTCACCTTTTAATCCTCTGGTGAGGATTTTTAGGCCTGAAACTTGTTATCTAGCAAGATCGGTGAAGCTAGAGACAATAGCAAAAAGTAGCCAAGCTCCATGAGTTTCTTTCATAAATATGAGAAGTTCTTAAAAGGAAAAGCTATCATTAGGGGGCTTTACATCAATCCATCTTAATCTTGTTTTGAACTTCATCTGTTTCTAGGTCCCAGTGAAGTAACTATAGAAAGGCAAATTTGGATTCACTGAGAATGTTCATGAATTCCTGGGGTCTCTGCTCTATCTACCCCGTGTGCAGGTCTTAAGCTGTTTCTAATTTGTCAGATACACATGTCTTGGTAACAGTTTTTTATTTCAAATATTTCAGAGATATTCATTGATGGACTTATGACAAGAAATGGGAGTCCTGAGACAACAGTGTCCCTCAAGAGTATATGCCTGACCTACTATGCTTTTCATTCTTGATCATATTTCTAAGTGATTTTATCCATTTCCATTCTAAACACCAAATCCAAATCCTTCTGATAGTTTATGGTGAACAATGTTGGATTCATGATCTTGAAGAAGATGATTTTAGCTTTGGGACCAGAAACCAGGCTTGATCACTCAAGAGCTTTTGTGTAGCAGAGTTTTATTAAAGTATAAAAAGGGACAGAGAAAGTTTCTGACATAAACATCAGTAAGGGGATGGAGAGTGCTCCCCTTGTTTGTCTTAGCAAGGGAGTTATATACTTTTCAATTGTTTATTAACAATAAATAAAAAAGAATGTCTTAAGGTTGTAAAGGCCTTCCAGACCCACTCCCGCAATACAAATTTTAAGATAACAGGATTAGAACTAACAATAGAAAGATCTTACCAGACCCACTCCCATAATATACATTTTAAGATGACAGAATTAGTCAGAAGGTTCTCAAGAAAGAGGGACATGTCCTCAATCAGGATACATTGTTGCTATATAATCATTGGTACAGAGATTAAGGACAAACATATCCTTGAGAAGATGAGCTGTTCTGTTGTGCAATCATCAGCTCTGGGCTTAAACAAAAAAAATATTTGTCCTTTTCTCCTTCTTGAGAACTCCAGACTCTTCTCTCCTCCTTGGGAATTCCGGACTTCTTATCAACCTACTTAGGAACTGACTCTCTCATTCCCCTCTTTTTAGGAGAATTATATTGTCAAGGAAAAGGGGCATTGTTTCCATTCCATAACTACTTCCTGCTGTTGAGAGGCATTGTCCCTAAATTGTTGAGGCAACATCTTTTCCTAACCTCCACATTAAGAGTTTCTAATCCAGGGGGCCCAAGTAATAGTTGGGGGAGACTAGGCACTTGTAAGGGCCTGGACAACCATTTGTAACTTAAAAGTTTTCAGATAGTTAGAAACAAATCCAGTTACACAGTTATAGATGTAAGGCAAACTAGTCATTAAACCCAGTTAAAAGATAATCAAAATTAAAAGTCAAATTATGTCCATAGTGTAGGTACAATATGTTATATCATTTCATTTTAGGATTCTTAGATGTCATCAGATCAAGAAGTGTCACACATGATTGTTGTTGGTGAAGGTATTTGCAGAATTGAAGAAAGTATTTTCCTTGAAGCAGAGAAACCCACCATGGGCAGTCTTCAATTGATAAGGAGGTTGAAAAGCTGAAAGCTGAGTCACATAGTTAATGGTAAGGCTTCCTGATCTATGACAATATCTGTGCACAAAAACGGTCTGTCATTGAAATAATCCCATTTTGGGGAGCAGTTAGAACCCTCATTAAAGGTATGGGTAAAACTTTAAGCCAACTGTCTCGTGTGTCCTGAGTTAGTTTACACAGATGCCTCTTAAAAATGTCATTAGCCTTTTCTACTTTCCTGAGAATTGGAGTCTCTAGGAACAATTAAGTAATATTATATTCCTAGAGCTTTCTACACCCCCTTGAGTTTCAGTAGCTTTAAAGATGGAGCATTGTTGCTCTGAACTTTGGAGTTCAAGATCCCACTTACATCATGAGAAGTCAGTGCAGGAAGATTTCACCCATTCCTTAACCATGGTCTTTAGTGGGTACTGCTTTTGATGTGAAAATAGGTGAGGGTCTTTGAGCTTGATAGCAACAGGAAAAGCATTTTGTGCTCAACCCACAGTTTTCCATCAGCCCACACACTAGGATTTATATTTTGTTCACTTAAAGAGTGGGTTCCATATTCATGAAAACAGAGGCCTGAACCTTGTTCAGTATATCCCTCCCCAGAAGGGGTGAGGGAGACTCTGGCATGGTTAGAAACTCATGAGAAAACATTCAGAATCCCAGTTGCAGCTTAAAGGATGACTAATACAATAATATTTGGCTCATCCAGACAGCCTCATTACGGTAGTGGATCAGGAGGAAAGCGGGTCAGGGGCTTCAGTAGGCACAGAGAAAGTTGTCCAGTGTCCAAAAGAAAATCAGCTGATTGCCACCCAAGGTTGTTAATACCCAGGGTTCCTCAGGTGTTGTTCAGACAGGGGCTTGCATGGGGATCCCCGGGCAACTTCAGTCCTGATTGACCTGAGAGTCTGACCCCTGGGGCCTAAATCTCAGAGGGCAGTCTCTTCTCCAGTGTGGTCCTCTGCAGACCAGACATGTAGCCGGGGGCAGCTTGAATGCTGAGATGCCCCTTGAGATGTCCCTCCTCCCACAGTAATAACAAGCCCATCTCTTCACCTGGGTCCCTCTGGGCATTTTTTCTCAGGCTATTTCAGAATGAATCTAACAGCCAGGCTAGGGCTTCAGTCTTTTGCCTGGTTCTTTTTTGCCTCTTATTTTCCTCCTCATATTCTCTACCATACTATACCATCTGAGCCAGCTGCAACAGCTTTTCTAAAGACTGATTTGGTCCAAATGCCTGTTTTCATAACTTATGGTGGATATCTGGAGTCAACTAAGTGAGAAATCTATCTTTTAAGGTCATTTCTCCCTCTGCACTTTTGAGATCAATGTTAATAAACTTGTGGAGAGCCTCCGGTAGTCTATCTAGGAATTTACCTGGTGTTTCCTTCTCTCCCTGTTCTATGTCAGCCAACTTAGCATAGTCTAAAGTCTTAGCATGTACTCATTTGAGTCCTTCAAGAATGCATCCAGCAAATTGGCTCTGTTATGGGAACTGCTTGGCTCCACAGTAGGGAGGAGGGCTATTTCGTGTTCCCTCTTTCCCCTTGTCTTACATTCAAGCCATTCATCTCCAAAAGTAGTAGCTTCCCCCAAAACTCGAGCTCTTGAGTCAGGAGTCAGCATCTGCCCCAAGACATACATTACATTTGTCCAAGTAAATTCATAAAGTCAAGTTAGTCCTGTAAAGGCTTCTATGTACTTTTTGGATCCTCGCGATAGTCTCAACCGCAATTGGTACTGTTTGAATTTCCACCAAGACTGAGGCAACCCCTCTTGGAAGGGTGCCCTGATTCTCAGCCTGTTCAGTTGGAAGCCCCAGACACAGGGGCAAAGTAAGAGGACAAGGAGGCAGCTAAAGGTTTTATAACCAAATCTGCACCCTTAGGACATAAGTCTGGCATGTCTTGCAGAAAGATAAAGAGCAACACATAGGTCACTTCTACCCATTTCCCTTGTTTTCTACAGAACCAGTTTTAGTTATAAAACAGTGTTATAATTAAGTGACCCTTCAACAGGCCAGCATCCCCTGTCTTCCAAAGGATACCATGACCATTTGGTATCACAGAAGAAGTTCAGGTGAGTCTTTTAAATTTGGAAGATCAAACTTGTCCCAGTTTTTCAAAATTCATTGTAAAAGAGTGGTTCTGGAACTGTTAGCTCCCATCTGTACAAGAGAAAAAAGTGGCATCCATAGTCATGGCTTTTTTACACTGGAGGTGTCCCTCCCTGGGCAGACTTAGTCTGTCCCTTACTGAAGCAGGTACCTTACTCATTTCTTTGTCCAACATATCCACTCTGAATATGCCACTCACCTATTAGTCACTCAGTAGCTGCCTCTGTTATCAGATTGATTGTTGGGTATCTCAGGACCTATATTCAAGTAACTCTTATTTTACTTAATAGTGGGCTCAAAGCACAAGGCCAGTGATGCTGGCAAATTGGACCTTCTCTCACTGTGCCTAATTTATAAAATAAATTTTTTCATAGATATGTTTGTATAGGAAAATGCAAAATAAATACAGTAAGTCCCCTACATATGAACATTCAAGCTATGGAATTTCAAAGATATAAAGCTATATTCCCAAGGCCAATCACATAAGTTAGTTCACATGTCTGATGTATATTGTCACATGCGTGCATCCTCTACAAGTGGTTGTGCTTTTGTTTACTTATACTGTACAATACTGTATAGAGTGCATTATATTACAGCTTATTTATTTCAAGCCTAGGATTTCCAGAAACATGCATAAAAACAGCAGTGATGTAGCTGGTACTGCTAAGTGCCAAACAATAACAATGGAAACAAAAGTAAAAACAATTGATAGAGTGGAGCAAGGCAAAAAGATGGTAGATGTCATTCATTCTTATAACATAAATTGTTCAACCATGAACATAATTCTAAAGAACAAAGACAAAGTCACAGAACATGTGAAGTCTGATTTGCCAATAATGTGCACAATAATATCAAAGAAGCATGGAAAAATGATGGTGGAGATGGAGAAACTTCTCACTCTGTAGATGCAGGATCAGCATCAGCATCAAGTCCCACTCAGCTTAATGCTGACTGAAGAGAAAGCTAAACGGGTTAGGAAGACTTGAAGAAGAAACCTGGTGAAGAATCAGAGGGTACATCTTTTAATGCCAGCCATGGCTTGTTTCATAGGTTCAAGGCTAGAGCCAACCTTCACAGCATAAATGTAAGTGGTGAGGCAGTAGATGCAAATATTCCAGCTGCCCAGGAATTTCCTGATATGCTTCAAGAAATTACTGATGAAGGCACTTATTTACCCAAGCAAGTTTTTAATGTGGATGAGACAGGACTGTACTGGAATAGGATGCCAGGCCAAAGTTACACCAAAGGAGGAAAAGTTGATGTCAGGCCATAAAGTAGGAATGGATAGGCTAACTCTAGTTTGGTGGCAATGCTTCCAGCAATATGAAACTGAAGTCTCTCTTAATTTAGACAGTTCTCATACAGAGAACCCAAAAATCCTTAGAAATATAGTCAAGGGCTCTCTCCCTGTTGTGTGGAAGTATAACCCCAAAGCCTGGGTTATACAAGGTTATTTCCCAGAACTGGTTTTTCTACCACTTTATCCCAGAAGTAAACAAATATTGCTTAAAGAAGAACTTCACATTCAACATTCTTCTGCTACTTGATATTGCTCCAGGCCATGCCCTATTCATGGACAACTTTCATCTCAGTGTTGAAGTATTGCATCTGCCACTGAATACTATGTTGCTCATCCAACCTATGGACCAGATAGTTACAACAATTTTCAAGAAATATTACTTATGTCACACTTTTTGTTATGCAGGGCTCCCCTTGTGGCTCAGCTGGTAAAGAATCTGACTGCAATGTGGGAGACCTGGGTTCGATCTCTGGCTTGGGAAGATCCCCTGGAGAAGGGAAAGGCTACCCTCTCCAGTATTCTGGCTTAGATAATTCCATGGACTGTATAGTTCATGGAGTCAAAAAAAGTCGGACATGACTGAGCAACTTTCACTTTCAAAGGTGAGTGATGAATTGGGAACAACCTTGAAATTAAAAGATGCTTAATCCTTGGAAGGAAAGTTATGACCAACCTAGATAGCATATTCAAAAGCAGAGACATTACTTTGCTAACAAATGTCCATCTAGTCAAGGCTATGGTTTTTCCAGTAGTTATGTATGAATGTGAGAGTTGGACTGTGAAGAAGGCTGAGCACCGAAGAATTTATGCTTTTGAACTGTGGTGTTGGAGAAGACTCTTGAGAGTCCCTTGGACTGCAAGGAGATCCAACCAGTCCATTCTGAAGGAGATCAACCCTAGGATTTCTTTGGAAGGAATGATGCTGAAGCTGAAACTCCAGTACTTTGGCCACCTCATGAGAAGAGCTGACTCATTGGAAAAGACTCTGATGCTGGGAGGGATTGGGGGCAGGAGGAGAAGGGGACGACCGAGGATGAGATGGCTGGATGGCATCATGGACTCGATGGACGTGAGTTTGAGTGAACTCCGGGAGTTGGTGATGGACACGGAGGCCTGGCATGCTGCAATTCATGGGATCACAAAGAGTCAGACACGACTAAGCGACTGAACTGAACTGAACTTGGGACAACTTTGTAAGGACTATAACATCAAACCACTGACTTTGCTTATGTGAGGCCAAGGCCATCACCATGAATGGGGTTTGGAAGAACTTGTACCCACAGTATGTTCATGATTTTCCTGGATTTGAGAAGGTGGAAGAGTCCCAAGATGTCTTCCACAAATTAGTGACCCTCAGCGAGAAGGTGAAGCTGGATCGGCAAGAGGACTTCATAAAATTCCTTGCTGTGAGACATGAGAAGCTTACTAATGATGACCTGATGGAAATGGAAACCCAGAGAAAGGACAAAGAGAGCCAAGAGGAAGAAGTAACTGAAGAACCTAAGAGATTCAAGATGCAGGAAGTGGCAAGGGGATTTTCTTTATTTGAGGAGATATTGTTAGTTTATAAGGTACAAGAACCAAATATAGAAAAGTACACAAAGATTGCAGCACCTGTTCAGACTGCAATCCAGCACTACTGAATCATCTGCGATGGGAAAAAAAAAAAAAAAGAGCTAGTACCCAGACATCACTGGATCTTATTTCTCAAAAGAATAGACTGAATTGACTCCGACAAGAAACCAGAACATGTGCCATCAACATCAGGGTTGGGTAAAACTGCAGCTTGCCCTCTGTCTCCTATGGCCAATGATCCTTCAGCTCTACCATTGCCTACCTCCTCTCCCTCCTCCAGTCAGTAACTCTTCTTTCTTGTTCACTCAATGCCAGCCCCTGTATGCCAACTATTGTACTGTACTACTGTACTTTTCTGGAGAAGGAAATGGCAACTCACTCCAGTGTTCTTGCCTGGAGAATCCCAGGGATGGGGGAGCCTGGTGGGCTGCCGTCTATGGGATCACACAGAGTCGGACACGACTGAAGTGACTTAGCAGCAGTAGCAGCAGCAGCACTGTACATTTCAAGGTAACTTACTGTAAAATTTTAAATGTTCTTTATTTTTTATTGTTTGTGTGAAAAAATATTATAAACCTATTAATGCATAGTAGGGCAATGTGTAATTTCCTCAGTTCTGTCTCACTGCAGCAAAGGCTGAAATGGTGGACCACTGTTACACAGCTCAGTTTTATTTCCCAAGCAAAGGAAAATATATCCTCAAAGCATGAGGGCCAGCTGACTCAAAAGAAGAGAGAGTCTCAATCTTGGCTCCTCATTTTATATGTTTTTTTTTTTTTTTTTCCTCCACCTGAGCCTGCCCTATGTAAATTGGGCTAGCCAGGAGGGCTGTTTGTTTTACCTGAGGTTCTCACACCCCGGTCCTTGGATTTTCTTTTGTTCTATTTTTGCGGGCTTTTTCCTTTCTTTGTCTTTTCAGTTCAGTTCAGTCGCTCAGTCGTATCCGACTCTTTGCGACCCCATGAATCGCAGCATGTCAGGCCTCCCTGTCCATCACCAACTCCCGGAGTTCACCCAAACTCACGTGCATCGAGTCAGTGATGCCATCCAGCCTTCTCATCCTCGGTGGTCCCCTTCTCCTCCTACTCCCAATCCCTCCCAGCATCAGAGTCTTTTCCAATGAGTCAGCTCTTCGCATGAGGTGGCCAAAGTACTGGAGTTTCAGCTTTAGCATCATTCCTTCCAAAGAAATCCCAGGGCCGATCTCCTTCAGAATGGACTGGTTGGATCTCCTTGCAGTCCCCAAGGGACTCTCAAGGGTCTTCTCCAAAACCACAGTTCAAAAGCATCAATTCTTCAGTGCTCAGCCTTCTTCACAGTCCAACTCTCACGTCCATACATGACTACTGGAAAAACCATAGCCTTGACTAGACGGACCTTAGTTGGCAAAGTAATGTCTCTGCTTTTGAATATACTATCTACTTTGGTCATAACTTTTCTTCCAAGAAGCAAGCATCTTTTAATTTCATGGCTGCAATCACCATCTGCAGTGATTTTGGAGCCCAAAAAAATAAAGTCTGACACTGTTTCCACTGTTTCCCCATCTATTTCCCATGAAGTGATGGGACCGGATGCCATGATCTTTGTCTTTTAGCCACTCCCATTTTGGACTCCTTTTTCCTATTCTAACTACCTAACAGTACTAAAAAATTGATTATATTAGTTGGACACCTAGGCTTACATCATTGGACTTATTAACAAACTGGACTTCGAAGAATTCACTCTGTGGTGGTGTTTTAGTCCCTAAGTCATGTCTGATTCTTTGTGACCCCATGGGCTCTAGCCTACCAGGTTCTTCTGTCCATGGGATTTTTCAGGAAAAATAATGGAGTGGATTGCCATTTTCTTCTCCAGGGTATCTTCTGAACCCAGGAATAGAACCCAGGTCTCCTGCATTGCAGGCAGATTCTTTACTGAGTAGAATTCATTCATACTTACTATATAGGGCTTCAGTACTCTCTGTGGTTTCAGGTATCCACAGAGTGTCTTAGAACATATTTTTAGCATATAAGGGGGAACACTGAACCATCTTTTGGTTCCTCTCTTCCTTTACTTGCTGTATCCAATCAGTTGCAAAATACTGTCTATTACACCTAAAAAATACTTTCATCATTTTCTCTCTTCCTACTACTAATCATAAGGCCCTTCTTACTTAGACTACTAAAACAGATCCCTAAGTTTATACTGAGCCTTTTATTTCTTCTTTCCTCTATTCATTTTCCACCATTCCACAATGACAATATTTTGAATACACAAATATGACCCTGGTACATTACTGATTAAATCCTTCACGAATGCCCCTTCAAGTTCAAGATAAATGCCAAACTCCATTGCAAGACTTCAAGGTCCTAGTCAACCTTATTAGTCCCATCTCATGCTTCCCTTATTCCTAATATTAAGATTCAACTATATGACAGCACCTGAATCTCTCTAATGTGTCTTCTCTGCTCTTTAACGTACACTACTTCTCTCCAGAAATACAAATGTAAAATACCACATTCCTCACAAACCTACACACATTACTCCTTTCTATAAAGTGTTCGCTGAATTTCACTACCTCAATTCCCATATCAACCCACAATGAATGCATTTCTATTTTCCACCATTGTGACTTTATCATATACATAACCCCCAAATTTTTTTCAATATCTAGCTTCCCCATTAGACTCTAAACACCTTTTAAACAACATGAACCATGTTCATTTCTATCTTCAGTACCTGGAAAGTGCCTTTGGACACAATAATTACTTTAAAATTGAATGAACAACAACAACAGCAAAAACGCACAAAGTAGTCATTAGGAGATCCTTAGGAAGTTTCTTAGTCTAATTTTGTCTGTAAAAATGAAAGATGATGCATAAACCCCTGAAAGCTTGATTTTATGAACTATAAAATCAGAGAAGAAACAAGATAATGCACAAAACAAAAAGATGGGCCATCAAGAATACGGTGCTATACAAATTTTTCCAGTAGAGGTTGGAAGACTTATGAAAGAGCAAGTATTAAGTTTATTCTTAGTTAAGTTTATTATTAAGTATTATGTTTATTTTTAATTAAGTTTATTCTTAGTGGCTATCTTAAATGTCAGGAGTTGAGAGGAGAGCAGAGTGAGCTCATTTCCTGTGAGAACAAAAAGTGAAATGGTTACAGTCAAATGGAGCATGTTTGTTAAAGGCATTACAGTGGTGTTTTGTCTGGACCAACGGTTGAACATATTTGAGGAGTTGTGAGACATGAAATTAGAGGAGACAAGTGTGGCTATTAGAAGATTTTAAATCATTCTTTAGAAGGTACTAATTATAATCATCAGGGTATTTAAAAATAATTTGCTACAAAATTGGAGTAATTGAAATAACCAGATCTTGAATTCCTAATTATAAACATACTTTTTAAAGCAGCTTGTCAAGGCTGAAATAGTTTATTACAATTAAATAGTGATTTCATTTATTAACATTTCATCCTAACACACAAAAAGATGACTCTTCATGCCTTGTTACAATCTTTCCTGTTTCATCCCTTGTAGTTTGTTCTAACAACTACACTCATTCAATGGCTCTAATAAAAACTTAATTTCTTTTTACCATTCCTTTTGTTTCACATTCTTTACTCTGGTTTTTCTCTGTGTGTTTCCTAAAATATTCTACTTTGCAAATCTCTATTCATCCATCAAGATGAAGTGCAAATGTCATCTCCAGACAGTTCTTTAAGACCACACAGGACAGAATGAAAAGCTCTTCAGGGCTCAAAAGTAACTTTTCATTCCTATCCTACAACTCATGATGCAGTATCATCACTGCTACCATAGAGCTTTCTTCAAACTTCCTGAAGCACCAAAGTGGGTCTTCATCTTGAACTTGATAACTTTGCAGAGTTTCTAATAAATGGAATGAACTCATTGAAGACTGAACTAATAACTGTTGATAAGGGAATTGTATATTGAGAGTTTTGTTAATTGCCAAAAATAAAAAATTAATGTTTTTACTTTTGTTTCATACATAGTATTCTGTTTCAAAGAATATCCATCAAAAAAATAGAAATGTATTGCCTTTCAAGTGAGCCAAACTATAAAAAAAAATACTTATTA
>SJYT01025277.1:440196-478052 GCA_006410635.1 Cephalophus harveyi | reverse complement strand
TCCAAATTTGCTGGCATATTGAGTGCAGCACTTTCACAGCATCATCTTTCAGGATTTGAAACAGCTCAACTGGGATTCCATCACCTCCACTAGCTTTGTTCACAGTGATGCTTCCTAAGGCCACTCGACTTCACATTCCAGGATGTCTGGCTCTAGATGAGTGATCACACCATCGTGATTATCTGGGTCATGAAGATCTTTTTTGTACAGTTCTTCTGTGTATTCTTGCCATCTCTTCTTAATATCTTCTGCTTCTCTTAGGTCCCTACCATTTCTGTCCTTTATCGAGCCCATCTTTGCATGAAATGTTCCCTTGGTATCTCTAATTTTCTTGAAGAGATCTCTAGTCTTTCCCATTCTATTGTTTTCCTCTATTTCTTTGCATTGATCACTGCCCTTAGTCCTCACAGTTCATCCACCCTTAGTCCGAAGGCTAGAGAGGTGGTATAACAACCAGCCACAGGTTAATATTGTACAGTGGTGCCTTTCTCCCAGTGGACCTAGATTATTTTAGCAGTCTTACATGGGGCCGAGTAGAAGACAGGTGAAATCTGTAAGTCCCTTTTGGATCCTCTTCCTCTGGGGCAACAAACACAAAGCCCTGGGACTTACCTGCCAATCCCAAGGCCACTTTATAACATGTTCCCCTGGTGGGTAGACCTACAGCGAGGACAAAGGTAAGATATTGTCCTGACCAACAGTTGGCAACAGTCCTTCAGTGGTCAACGGGTGATCTCGGCTTGTGTTGACAAGTTGCTTCTGGGTTAACGCGGTGGAGGCTCTTGCTCCTGGACTCTTGCTCCTGGAACATGTCTCATGTTGACAGCCAGGTTCCTGTCTCATCATTAAGTAATCAGTAAGCAGCCCATCCACTGCCTAGAAGCAGGGGGATAATATCAGCCTATTCCTGAACTTCATGGTCGGTAAAGTGGGTTGCTTGGTCCCTGTCTTTGTCCATAGTGGTGGTGATGGGTGGAGGGGGGTCCCATATGTCATGCACAGCTGTTTTAGACCCCACATGGTGGGTTTTTGTGTTGCTCAACAACTCAAGTAGGCCTTTTGTAATGTCTTTCACCTGTTGTGACACATTGTAGGCAACACATGGCTGTTGTCCCATCACACTCTATTGCTGCTCTGCCCCATTTCATAGGTGGGACCAGAAGCCCAAGAATACTCATTCATTGTTTTGCCACTGCCTCAGGCCCCCACCAGACCCTCTGGCCACATGCACAAGCCTGGCCCTGGGTTAATATCCCTACACCCAGTGTCTAATTGTTTAGGACCGGTGGGTCTGAGGGGTATGCTTGTCTCACCTGACCAAGGAACACCCGATTATTTGATAGACAATCCAGATCCTTGCATTTGGTCTGTATTCACCAGCCATCACCCCACAGTCAGATGAGCTACAAGCCACGGCGCTGCTACTTTTAAACTTGAAAGAGACTGTGAGGTTAACAGGATATCATCAGTATAACGGAAGAGCTCTCTTTTCCATCATCTCCCATAGTGGTCAGCTGCCACAGGGCCCCACATGCTAGTAGACGGCCACCTCAGGATTTCCCCAGCAATGTTCCATTCCCCATCCTTATTTCCCACAATCTCAGGGTTTACACAAGTTTCCTCAGCCTCCTATTTGCTCACCAATTGTTGGGCTGCACCCCAAAGGTCTGAAAGCCTTATGGTTGCCCAGCCTTGAAGCTAGAGAAAAAGCCCAGAGACAATGACTTATAGACAGGGGAAATCTTACACTTCCAAAACAAAGGGTCCTGGAGTGACACTCCACCCTCTCCAGGCAGGCGGGCCATGGTAGCAACTTTGCCACCTGGGGGAGGAGACTACCATTTATTTATAGGGGAAATTGACCTCAGATTGGCTCATCAGTTACCAGGGCAAACTGCCAGGGCAGGTCCCTCCCAGCCCCTCAGATTAACCACCATCACAAGAGTGGATATTTCCCTTTCAAAAACTAGCAGGTGGAGTCGTTCTGGCCTAAAGACTAGAACAATCACTAGCCTGGGAAGAGGGCAATCCCATTCACGTAAGCAGGATGCTAGTCCATACAAAGAAGAAGACAACAGCCATCTTGAGTGGCCTGACCATACAGACCATACGATCTACTTCAGTAAGATAGCTGAGAGGAAAAAAGTGGACTCAGAATAAGGGTGAAAGGGGTTTCTAGTAATCCAGGCAATGGTTTAACAAACCTAAGTCAGTAATTCTCGGGAAAAGAGAGAAAGGCAAGCTAGGGAAATCCTCTACATTTAAATGAGAGAAGGGAATTCAGGCTTCCAAGTGGGACAGATTGGAAAAAATATCATCTCTAAGTGCTCTAGAGCTGCGGAAGAGACAATGGCTGAAGATACTAAGGTTGTGGAGAGATGAGATGCCAACAGGGGAGCTGTATTCTGCTATCCGTGTTTCCCTGGGGAGGAGGCTGAGGCTTCCAGACCTCGCCAAACAGAGGGTCTCATCCAGGAAGAAGAGAGAGCCCAACAGGACCACCGGGGGTCTCCCAAGGCTGCAGTGACAGAACTGGAGACTGAGGCGCCTCCTTCAGCTTTCCCCTCAAGGTGTCAGTCACATGTTGAAGTTACATTAGAAGGAGGCTAAAAGCTGTGCTAAAAATCTTAAGATAATGGCTAAAATGGTAGCCTTTATGTATTTTATCACAATAAGAAGAAAATTTTTTTTAAGTTTTCAACAGACTATCTTTGATGCTAATTTGTGGTTGTTTTAATCGTGAAGTCGTATCCGGCTCTTTGTGACCCCATGGACTGTAGCTCACCAGGCTCTTCTGTCCATGGGACTTCCCAAGCAAGATTACTGGAGCAAGTCACCATTTCCTTCTCCGAGGGCTCTTCCTGATCCAGGGATCAAACCTGTGGCTCCTGCACTGGCAGGCAGAGTCTTGACCACTGAGCCACAAGCTGCTAAAAAGACCAACAAAGTTCAGGACTTCCCGTGGCTCTTAGTTGAAACAGTTATCTAACTTACCAGATTAACTAACTACCATACTCTTAGTTGGAAAGCCTGGTGGGCTATGACATAGGAACAGGGGCTGTGAGGGAAGGCCTTGCTGAGAAGATCAGAAAGAAGAGAGGCGAACGTGGGAATCTCTGGGAGAAGATCTTCTCAAACAGAATAGCGACATGAAGCCCATGCGGTAGGGGCGTGTTGTTGGCATGTTCAGCTCTTACCTGGAGCAGAGCGAACCAAGGAATCTGGGGGGAGATGTGGTCAGAAAGAAAGGCAAGGACAAGATGATGTGGTGCCTTGTGCCCAGAAAGGGCTTGGCTTTAGTCTAAGTGATAAATGGAATTGTAAGGAAAGAGGATGTGATTTGACCTGGCCTATTTTATTTATTTATATTTTTTTATTATTTATTTTTATTTTACTTTACAATACTGTGTTGGTTTTGCCATACATCAACATGAATCTGCCATGGGTGTATACGTGTTCCCAATCCTGAACCCTCCTCCCACCTCCCTCCCCACACCATCTCTCTGGGTCATCCCAGTGTACCAGCCCCAAGCATCCTGTATCCTGCATCGAACCTAGACTGGCAATTCGTTTCTTATATGATCTTATACATGTTTCAATGCCATTCTCCCAAATCATCCCACCCTCTTCCTTTCCCAAAGAGTCCAAAAGACTGTTCTATACATCTGTGTCTCTTTTGCTGTCTCACATACAGGGTTATCGTTACCATCTTTCTAAATTCCATATATATGTGTTAGTATACTGTATTGGTGTTTTTCTTTCTGGCTTACTTCACTCTGTATAGTTTCATCCACCTCATTAGAATGGATTCAAATGTATTCTTTTTAATGGCTGAGTAATACTCCATTGTGTATATGTACCACAGCTTTCTTATCCATTCGTCTGCTGATGGACATCTAGGTTGCTTCCATGTCCTGGCTATTATAAACAGTGCTGCGATGAACATTGGGGTACACGTGTCTCTTTCAATTCTGGTTTCCTCAGTGTGTATGCCCAGCAGTGGCCTATTTTAAAAGGATTATTCAAGCTGATATGATAAAGGGCTGAGATAACGGGGGCGGGGCGGGGGGTGGTGGTGGCACACAGTGGGAGCAGAGAGTCACAGATTACTGCAGCTATCCTGAGCAAGATGGTGGTTTAAGAGTTGGTTATTTGAAGGCTGAGCATCAGTAGGATTTACTGGTGGTTTAGTCACTAAGTCACTTCTGGCTTATTGAGACCCCATGGACGGTAGCCCACCAGGCTCCTCAGTCCATGGGATTTCCCAGGCAAGGGTAACTGGAGTGGGTTGCCATCTCCTTCTCCAGGGGTCTTCCTGACCCTGGGATCAAACCCACGTCTCCTAAATTGCAGGTGGATTCTTTACAGACTAAGCTACCAGGCAAGCCCTGAATGATTTTAAAAGGTGGTGGGCTGCGTTTCACGGGGTTGCAAAGAGTCGGACACAACTGAGCGACTGAACTGAACTGAACTGAACGTAAATGAAGAGTTAGTTGTTGTTTAGTCGCTAAGCCATGTCCAACTCTATGCAGTCCCATAGACTGCCACATGCCAGGCTCCCTTATCTGGAGTTAGGGGTCACAGAGTCTTTGTCTCCAATGTAGCTGCTGAGTGTGACAGGCCAATGACCAGGGTTCCACATTGGGGCATCAGTGGTGCATGGCACTTCTGCACAGAGCCACACTCAGAGGAGGCGGGGGCTTCACTCAAGCCCCGTTCTAAGGTAGCTTTGGGTGTGGCTTCAGTAGGCTCACAAAAGGAGTCCCCAGAGAGCATGCAGCAGGAAAGACACTCAGAGTTCAACACAGTGCCTTAAACGTGGGAGGATTCAATACATGTTTGTTGAATGAATAAATGATGAGCAAGATTGAGAACCAGACAAACTGTAAAATGAGAAGAGTGGACAATATGACCTTGGCAGTCCCACCTAGCTTCATCGGCTTCTCACAATGAAATGACTGACACTTTTCAGGAGGGCGGACTGAAGAGGTGTTAAAAGAATGGCCTTCAGAGCCAGACAAGCCAGGGCAGGAGTCACACAGCTCTGCCACTTAGAGTATGACATGGCCAGTGCAAGCAAATTCTCCAAGTTTTCTGCACCTTCAAGGCACAAGGTTATTGCAGGGATTGAAGGAGATGCTACAGGAACTTACTACAGGGCCCGGTACATAGTAACTCTTTAGGTACGGAGAGCTGTTATTGTTGTCAGTATTGCAGAGGTGGTAGTGATGAATAAGAAAGCCTCTTGGAGAAGGCAGAATTTGAGCTGAGCCTTAACAACTAGGTAGAATTTAGAGGGGACTTCCCAGGGGGTGCTAGTGGTAAGAAACCTGCCTACCAAGGCAAGAGATGCAGGAGACGTGGGTTCAATCCCTGGGCTGGGAAGATTCCCTAGAGAAGGGCATGGCAAACCACTCCAGTGTTCTTGCCTGGAAAATCCCATGAACAGAGGAGCCTGGTCGGCCTATAGTTCATGGGGTCACAAAAAGTGGACACAACTCAGAGAGTGAGCATGCACGCGCGTGCGTGCACACACACACACACACACACAGGACTTACAGAGAACCAGGGGAGCAAGATGGGAGAGAGGGGTCATACAGGGAAAGGTTCATGGAGGCAGGAAAACAGGAGGGGTACTTCAGGCAGTGGTGGGGGCTTCAAGAAAAAGAGAATTACCAGGTAGGAGAGACCAAGGAAGTCACGGCCCAAGGCCACACATGGGTGCTTAAGCTGTGATCTCTAAGGAAAATTGCACAAAGGAGGCTCTGTGACCCAAATACTCTCTAAGCCACTGGATCCTCCCCACTTCCTAAATGTTCAAACTCTGGAGGATGGATACAGAGCAGGTATCACTTCTAAGCCATAAAAGTAAAGTCGCTCAGTCGTGTCCGACTCTTTGTGACCCCATGGACTGTAGCCTACCAGGCTCCTCCCTCCATGGAATTCTCCAGGCAAGAGTACTGGAGTGGGTTGCCATTTCCTTCTCCAGGGGATCTTCCCAACCCAGGGATCGAACCCGGGTCTTCTGCATTCCAGGCAGAGGCTTTAACTTCTAAGCCATAGAGTCATTTCAAATGCTGCCATTTTTGAAAAATTAGTTTAGTTCTATAAACCTTATTCCACAGGTATGAATTGACCACTACTCATTAGCTCATACTAAAGTCAGCAGAGACGAAAGGCAAAAGTGGAAACATCTTGCCAGGCCCAGATGAAAAAGACCAAAGTAGCACTTTTAGAAGAACACACACAAAGGGATTTTCCAAAACGTGTACAACCTTGTTTTATAATTCAGGGCTTGAAAGAGAAGCCAGATGGCCTATCTGCAGAAGCAGCACTCAGGAGGCTGATAGCTCATGGGTGTGCATTTCAGGTACAAAGTGTCTGCTGGGGTGCCCAGGAAAGTAAGCTGGGGGACAGGGGTAGCCAGGTTAATCTGATTTGTTTTATAATTCAGGGCTTGAAAGAGAAGCCAGATGGCCTATCTGCAGAAGCAGCACTCAGGAGGCTGATAGCTCATGGGTGTGCATTTCAGGTACAAAGTGTCTGCTGGGGTGCCCAGGAAAGTAAGCTGGGGAACAGGGGTAGCCAGGTTAACCTGACACAGCTGCTGAATTTTCCAGACGCTCCCTGGCACAACCTTTGCCCCCTCTTTCGACAAAGAAAACAGACGAAAACTTCCTCATCAGGAAAACTACAGTGGGAGGCAATGTCAAGGAGACTTCCCCCAAAAAATACTAAAACATGACCTACATAAGTAACATCCAAACACCTCCAAGGGCTTCCCTGGTGGCTCAGATGGTAAAGAATCCAACTGCAATGCAGGAGACCTGGGTTGGATCCCCAGGTTGGGAAGATCCTCTGGAGAAGGGAATGGCCACCCACGCCAGTATTCTTGCCTGCAGAATCCCATGGACAGAGGTGCCTCGGTGGGCTACAACCCATGGAGTTGCAAAGAGTTGAACACGACTGAACAACTAGCAAAAAAAAGAAACACCTTCAAGGGAAAACAGTGTGGAAATGTTAGAAATACAATCACCCGGGAAATCAGCTGTGTAAGTGAAGATGTACATCGTGGATCTATGTGTCCTTTGACCATGTAAAATATTTTTCATTCATTAGTGGCTGAAATAAAAACCTACGGCCTTTCATCACAAGGAGATAACCCACTGCTATGTGCATTTTTTTTCTCCCTCCTCCAATCATTTAATCAGTCAATTCCTCTGACTTGCTCTCAGCTGTCAGACCCTTGATGTCACTTCAGAGCTCCAGAATTGCCCCCATATGCCTGTGATCCTAGTGAACTGCTCCTTGTCACAGAATTATTTCTTTCTGATCGGTTTCCTGCAGAACTCCAGGAGGCTCCTGTTCAGATGTGAGCATGCCTACCTCCCACACTGAACACGCTAATGGTCATTCTCACCTGGACAGCAATTCATTTCTCGGGTAACCATCTGCCACATTGAAAAAGGAGAAAAGCGTCTTGGGGCAGGAAGAGAAGAATACGAGGTCCAGTGTACTCTCTGTGGAGCAGTGAGATCAGGGAATTACCCAGAAAATGCAGTGGAGTGGAATCCAGCCTGAGAGCGGCAACTCTCGAGCCCGCATTCCTAGGGCCCATGCTCCACAACGAGAGAAGCCAGCGCAGTGAGAAGCCCTCCACCACCACGAGAGAGCAGGCCCTGCTGGCCACAACCAGAGACAAGACTGCACGCAGCGAGACCCAGCACAGCCAACGATACAGAAACAACAAATTCATTTTTTAAAGTGTCCTTGCAGAAGCAGTAAAATATCTATATTAATTGTATTAAACTTTATCATCTTTGTAATATTCTGTATACGGATGGTTGTCTTGAGGTAAAGCACTTGTACAATTGAGCTGCAAGCCCAACTGTCACACTTAAGATTGATGCTCTTTTAGTGAAAATTGTAATGATATAAGTGTGGCTTCACATGCCGTTGTGAGAAAGAATACACAGAGATCTCATGAACACTTAATTCGGGTTCCCATGATGGTACCATCTTGCAAAACTACAGCCCAGTATCACAGCCAGGATACTGCCTTCAACACTAGCCTCCCATCTTAGTCAGATCTCCCCGGTTTCATCTGTACGCCTGTGTGTGTGTGTGCATATGTGTGTGTGTGTGTGTGTGTATTTAGTTCTACAGTTTTATCATATGCTCAGGTATCCACCACAGTCATCTGACAACTGTTTTCCATTTCTAAGCTTTTCTCATTTTAAAGATGTTACATAAAGTGGAATATATAGCCTGTAACACTTTGGGACTGGCTTTTTTCACTCAGCATAATTCATCTAAATTGTTGCACGCATCAATACTTCATTCCTTCTTATTGCTGACTGCTGTTCCACAGTGTGGATGTATCAGTTTGTTTATCCTGTTGAAGGACATCTGGGCTGTTTCCACTTAAGGGCTATTACAAATAAAGCTGCCATGAACATTCACGCACTGATTTTTGTGTGAACACAAACTTTCATTTCTCTGGGAAAATGCCCAAGAGTGTCATTACTGGATCATATGATAATAGCATGATTTGTTTTATACGAAACTGCCAAACTGTTTTCCAGAATGGTTGTAGCTTTTACATTCTCATCAGCAATGTATGAGTGATCAACTTCTCTTCATCCTTGTCAACAACACCAAACATCAAATTGTTGTCACTATTTTAGGCACTCCAGCAGATATATAGTGATAGCTCATTGTGGTTTTAATTTGCATTTCCTTGAAGGCTAATGATGCTGAACATCTTTTCATGTGCTTATTTGCCCATCTGTATATCATCTGTATTCAGAACAGCTTTTGCCCATTTTCCGATTGGATTTTTTTGTAACTGTTGAAAATGATTTTTATTGAAGTGGAAATTTGCTTACTTTTCTCCATAGGAAGTCCATCTTGTAAATTTCATTTAACTGGAAGTTAGCTTTACCCTAGAGCAGTTTCAGAGGTGGTGCTGAGGGTTGTTTATGCCCGCTAGGTAAGTACTCGGGGTTTTTTCTTCATCTTTTTTTTTGGCTGCGCTGTATAGCCGCACAAGGGCTTTCTCTGGTTGTGGTACCTGGGCTTCTCGTTGCAGTGGCTTCTCTTGCTGTAGAGCATGGGCTCTAGGTTCACGGGCTTCAGTAGCTGCGTCCCCGGGCTCCATAGCTGCGGCGCAGGGGCTTAGTTGCCCTGTGGCACGTGGGGTCTTCCCAGAGCAGGGATCGGACCCGTGTCCCCTGCAGTGGCAGGCAGATTCTTTACCACTGGACCATCAGCGACATCCTAGTACTAGTTTTTAAGATAGGATCAGAAAGCAATAAAGCATGTTGATGCCTTAGATGCTTAGGTTTTCCCACCTTCTAGAGATAAAAATTCACACATACACACACCCCTCCCACGACTCTGTTGATTTATACCCATTTCTCTGAGCAAAAAGGTGCCAAGCCCAGGTGAAGATAGAGACTGAAGTGGCTTGTTTCTGCCCAGAGCACCTGCCCACTCAGTTCCACAGCGATGGGCTTGAGGATCACCTGGGCACAGCTGAGCACTTCCTCCCGGGTGATCACTAGCTCACTCTGTAGAAACTGGGCCCAGAACAGACTCAGTTTCCAGAGTCACATGGCCAGGGGATGTGGACAAGAGTTAAGGAATGGACGGCAGATGCCTGTAAACTCAGGGTTTGGAGGCTAGGAATTGGAGAGCAGTCGGCGTGGAGGAAGGTGACTGGTGTATATTATCCGACCTTAGTCAGCAATCCTAATCCTTCAGTTCTCTGCCGCTACCTACCTTATCAAGGCTCTTAACATATCAGCACCAGCCAGCACTCCACAACGTAGAAAGCTCTTCTAAGCCTGGCAAAAGACCTTAAAAATGTATCTGGAAGTGCTCTTCATTGCAAGCTTTGATTCCACTGTCCACCCATCCTTTGATGTCACATAAAAAGATTTGTCATGCTGACCTTGTCCTGCTGAACACGACTCTACTACTTGCTCAGAGGAACTGAAGATGTCTGCTTTCTCCTTCAGAAAAAAAAAAAAAAGACAAAACTTTTCCCATTTGCACTCTCTTTTCAGTTCCTCTTAGGAGATATGTGGACAGGGAAACACCCTGATTGGTTATGCTATTTTTAAAATAATTTCTAATAGCAAATAATTTGTTCCATCTGGGAAAAGGCCGATGGCATGTTCAACAACCAGGCATGAATCAGGCTGGATTATTTCCAGCATTTAAAAAAAAAAAGTATATTTAGACCCACATTGCACTGGTCATTCAGTGTCATTGGCATTTCCTGACCCTAAAGAGGGGCCAAGCCCTTGGCTGCTCTTCTCATCCCTTGGGGCTTCCCTGGTGGCTCAGTTGATAAAGAATCTTCCTGCAATGCAGGAGACCCTGGTTTGATTCCTAGGTCAGGAAGAGCCCCTGGAGAAGGGATAGGCTATCCACGCCAGTATTCTGGCCTAGAGAATTCATGGACTATACAGTCCACGGGGTTGCAGAGTCAGACACGACTGAGCGACTTATAACCCTCAACCCTTGAGGCCACTTGCCTATCACAATAACAAAGACATTTCGTTCACCACCCCTCCACTCCTCTGTGGTTTCTGCCAGCAGTTTCAGGGTGGCCATGATGGTTCACACTGTGGGGCTCGTGAACTTAACCCAGCCATCAGCAAAGGCACGAGGTGGTGTCACACACCAGTGGCCAGGCTTTCGGCCTCTCTGGGTGCTGTTCCCGAAGCACACAGCCTCTCATTGGAGAAGAGGGAGCGGAAACAGCCAGCAAGTGTGTAGGGAGAACAGAGATAAGATGGGTCCTGGGGCCTCATTCTGACCCATCCAGCTCTCATCTGCCCTCCAGGGCCTCCAGAATTAAAGGCATTCATAAAAAGAAGGGGAAGAGCAGTCACTTGTACACTCACGTTTATAGCAGCATATTCACAGCAGCCAAAAGGTGGAAACAACCCGACTATCCCTAAATGAATGAATGGATAAACAAAATCTGTGGTATAACTGTCAGTGGGAATGTGAATTGGTGCAGCCACTATGCAGAACAGTATGTGTGTGTGCCTGCATGCTAAGTCACTTCAGCTGTGTCCGAATCCATGCAACCCTACTGTACCTCACCAAGCTCCTCTGTCCATGAGATTCACCAAGCAAGAATACTGGAGTGAATTGCCATGCCCTCCTCCAGGAGATCTTTGCAACACAGGGATCGAACCTGCATCTCTTATGTCTCCTGCATTGGCAGGTGGGTTCATTACCACTATCGCCACCTGGGAAGCCCAGAGAATAGTGGAGAGTTCCCTTAAAAGTCATGATCCAGCAATTCTATTCCTGGGTATATATCCAGAAAAGATGAAACTCTAATTTGAAAAGATACATACACCCCAATGTTCATAGCAGCACTATTTATAATAGCCAAGACATGCAAACACTGCCCTTCAACAGAAGACTGGAAGATGTGGTATAGATAGAAAATGGAATATTACTCATCCATGAAAAGAATGAAATATTACCATTTGCAGCAATATGGAAGGACCTAGAGAAAAAGTTGGCTTAAAGCTCAACATTCAGAAAACTAAGATCATGGCATCTGGTCCCATCACTTCATAGGAAATAGATGGGGAAACAGTGGAAACAGTGACTGACTTTATTTTGGGGGGCTCCAAAATCACTGCAGATGGTGATTTCAGCCATGAAATTAAAAGATGCTTACTCTTTGGAAAGACAGTTATGACCAACTCAGACAGCATATTAAAAAGCAGAGACGTTACTTTGCCAACAAAGGTCCGTGTAGTCGAGGCTATGGTTTTTCCACTAGTCATGTATGGTTAGGAGAGTTGGACTATAAAGAAAGCTGAGCACTGAAGAATTAATGCTTTTGAACTGTGGCGTTGGACAAGACTCTTGAGAGTGCCTTGGACTGCAAGGAGATCCAACCAGTCCATCCTAAAGGAGATCAATCCTGGGTGTTCATTGGAAGGACTGATGTTGAAGCTGAAACTCCAATACTTTGGCCACCTGATGCGAAGAGTTGACTCATTTGAAAAGACCCTGATGCTGGGAAAGACTGAGAGCAGGAGGAAAAGGGGATGACAGAGGATGAAGTGGTTGGATGGCATCACTGACTCAATGGACATGAGTTTAGGTAAACTCCGGGAGTTGGTGACAGACAAGGAGGCCTGGCATGCTGCGGTTCATGGAGTCACAAAGAGTCAGACACAACTGAGCGACTGAATTGAACTGAACTGAACTGAGAGAATATTATACTTAAGTGAAGCAAGTTAGAGAAAGACAAATATTATATGACATCACTTACATGTGAAATTTAAAAATAATACAAATGAATCTATATTCAAAACAGAAACAGTCACAATTTATGGTTACCAAAGGGGAATATGGAGGAAGGAGAGGGTGTAACTCAGTGGTAGAGAGCATGCTTAGCACCCAGAGGCCCTGGGTTCAACTGCCAGTACTTCCAGGTTTGATTGACAAAAATAATAATAACTGTGGGACTTTCCCGGTGGTCCAGTAGTTAAGACTCCGTGCTTCTACTGAAGGGGTCACAGGTTCAATCCCTGATCAGAGAACTAAGATCCTGCATGCCACACGGCACAACCAAGGGGAAAAAAGCAAGCAAAGTGGAAAGTGGGGTGGGCAGGGGAAATAGGGAGCATGGAATTAACATACGACTACTATCAGTTCAGTTCATTTGCTCAGTCGTGTCCAACTCTTTGTGACTCTATGGACTGCAGCACGCCAGGCCTCCCTGTCCATCACCAACTCCTGGAGCTTGCTCAAACTCATGTCCATTGAGTTGGTGATGCCATCCAACCATCTCATCCTTTGTCATCCCCTTCTCCTCCCGCCTTCAATCTTTCCCAGCATCAGGGTCTTTTCAAACGAGCCAGTTTTTTGCATCAGGTGGACAAAGTATTGGAGTTTCAGCTTCAGCATCAGTCCTTCCAATGAATATTCAGGACTGATTTCCTTTAGGATGGACTGGTTGGATCTCCTTGCAGTCCAAAGGACTCTCAAGAGTCTTCTCCAACACCACAGTTCAAAAGCATCAATTCTTTGGCACTCAGCCTTCTTTATAGTCCAACTCTCACATCCATACATGACTACTGGAAAAACCATAGCTTCGACTAGATGGACCTTTGTTGGCAAAGTAATGTCTCTGCTTTTTAATATGCTGTCTAGGTTGGTCAGAGCTCTTCTTCTAAGGAGCAAGCATCTTTTAATTTCATGGCTGTAGTCACCATCTGCAGTGATTTGGGAGCCTAAGAAAATAAAGTCTCTCACTGTTTCCATTATTTCCCCATCTATTTGCCATGAAGTGATGGGACCAATGCCATGATCTTAGTTTTCTGAATGCTGAGTTTTAAGCCAACTTTTTCACTCTCCTCTTTCACTTTCATCAAGAAGCTCTTTAATTCTTCTTCACTTTCTGCCATAAGTGTGGTGTCATCTGCATATCTGAGGTTATTGGTATTTCTCCCAGCAATCTTGATTCCAGCTTGTGCTTCTTCCAGCCCAGCATTTCTCATGATGTACTCTGCATAGAAGTTAAATAACCAAGGTGGCAATATATAGCCTTGATGTACTCCTTTCCCTATTTGGAACCAGCCTGTTGTTCCATGTCCAGTTCTAACTGTTGCCTCTTGACTTGCATATACCTTTCTCAGGAGGCAGGTGGTCTGATATTGCCATCTCTAGAAGAATTTTCCACAGTTTGCTGTGATCTACACAGTCAAAGGCTTTGACATAGTCAATAAAGCAGAAGTAGATGTTTTTCTGAAACTTTTGCTTTTTTGATGATCCAACAGATGTTGGCAATTTGATCTCTGGTTCCTCTGCCTTTTCTAAAACCAGCTTGAACATCTGTAAGCTCACAGTTCACGTACTATTGAAGCCTCGCTTGGAGAATTTTGAGCATTACTTTGCTAGCATGTGAGATGAGTGCAGTTGTGCAGTAGTCTGAACATTCTTTGGCATTGCCTTTCTTTGGAATTGGACTGAAAACTGACCTTTTCCTGTCCTGTGGCCCTGGCTGAGTTTTCCAAATTTGCTGGCATATTGAGTGAAGCACTTTCACAGCATCATCTTTTAAGATTTGAAATAGCTCAACTGGAATTCCATCACCTCCACTAGCTTTGCTTGTCGTGATGCTTCCTGAGACCCACTTGACTTCACATTCCAGGATGTCTGGCTCTAGTCCACTGATTACACCATCGTGGTTATCTGGGTCCTGAAGATCTTTTTTGTACAGTTCTTCTGTGTATTCTTGCCACGTCTTCTTAATATCTTCTGCTTCTGTTAGGTCCATACCATTTCTGTCCTTTATCGAGCCCATTTTTGCATGAACTGTTCCCTTGGTATCTCTAATTTTCCTGAAGAGATATCTAGTCTTTCCCATTCTATTGTTTTCCTCTATTTGTGCTGATTACTGAGGAAGGCTTTCTTATCTCTCTTTGCTATTCTTTGGAACTCTGCATTCAAATGGGTATATCTTTCCTTTTCTCCTTTGCCTTCAAGGCAAAGGACAACTACTATACATAAAATATATAAGCAACAAGGATTTACTGTATAGCATAGGTAATTATATTCAATATCTTGTAATAACCTATAATGGAAAATAATCTGAAAAATATAAATATATAACTAAATCACCTTGCTGTACACCTGAACACAATATTGTAAATCAGCTATGCTAAGTTGCTTCAGTCATGTCTGGCCCTTTGCAACCCTATAGACTGCATCCCACCAGGGTCCTCTGTCCTTTTGATTCTCCAAGCAAGAATACTAGAGTGGGTTGCCATGCCCTCCTCCAGTGGATCTTCCCAACCTAGGGGTCTATAAAGCAACTGTACTTCAATTTTTAGAATGCAGTGTGTACATACCATAAAATATTATTCACTCATATAAAAGAATTTTGATCTTTGTTATAACATGGATGAATCTTGAAGACATCATGCTAAATGAAATAAGCCAGATACAAAGAGAACAAATATTGTATGATTCCACTTATGTAAGGTACTGAGAGTAATTAAATTTGCAGAAACAAAAAGTAGGCGTTATCAGGAGCTGGGAAACTGGAGAATACGCAGTTGTTCAATGGGTAGAGAGTTTCATTTTGACGAAATGCTCTGAAGATGATGATGATGGTTGTGCAATAATAATGTGAAGGTACTTAATGCCACTGAACTACACACTTAAAATGGTCAGAATGGTGGATCTTAAGAAGGCTATGCTAAGCGAAACGTCAAAAACAAGCACCATATGGTTTCACTTACATGTGGAATCTAATAAACAAAGCAAATGAAAAAACAAAACAGAAGCAAGCTGATAGATACAGAGAACAGACTGGTGGTTGTCAGAGGGAAAAGGGGGTTAGGGGTTAGGCAAAATGGATTGAGGGGGTCAAGAGATACAGACTTCCAGTTATATAATAAATAAGTCAAAGGGATGTAATGCATAGCATGGGAATCACTGTCAATAATATTGTTTTGCAAATCTGAAAGTTGCTAAGAAAGTAAATCTTAAAGAAAATATTTTTTTATTGTAATTTTTCTCACCACAAGAAAAAAAAATTGTAACTTTGTATGATGACAAATGGTAATTAGACTTATTGTGAACATTTTGCAATGTATACAAATGTTGAATTGTACACCCNGGGACAGCATCTGATCTCTGGTCAGGGAACTAGATCCCACATGCCATGGCTATGAGTTTTCATGCCACAACTAAAGATCTCCACATGCTGCAACTAGCCAAATAAATAAATAGATTTTTTTTTAGAAAGAAAATAGACTTTCTTCACTTAAAAGAAAAAGAAAAACATGGTTAAAATGTTAAATTTTATGTTATGTATCTTTGGCCATGATTTTTTAAAAAGGAAGTTAAATATATTTATGTTTTTCACTGCCTCCACATCCTTTTCTAAAGGAAGGCTTCTGGATGTCATGGTTGCTAAGTGAAGCAATAATTAATGACTTAATTACCCAGTGATGCGCTGGTAAATGTTTAACAATGGGCTCTCCAACAAGAACAAAAAATACTCGCGTGCAAATACTGGTACACAAGTTCAGTATAAATTTTATTGACGTAAAGGATAATGAGTCACCTAATTTATTACTGCAACTAACAATAAAACATACAACCTTCTAAGTTCCACATAGCAATTGATTTTCATGGAATTTCACTGACTTGCGGAACTCCTGTGTCTGCAGCCAACAATAGTGACAACTGATAAACAAGTACGGTTCAGTTCAGTTCAGTTCAGTCGCTCAGTCGTGTCCGACTCTTTGCGACCCCATGAATTGCAGCACGCCAGGCCTCCCTGTTCATCACCATCTCTCGGAGATCACTCAGACTCACATCCATCGAGTGAGTGATGCCATCCAGCCATCTCATCCTCGGTCGTCCCCTTCTCCTCCTGCCCCCAATCCCAGTTCTACCAAAAATGTTGACTGATATTTTCATGTATTTTAATAAGACACAAGTGAAATGATGTAATGATGTAAGCAATTTTTCAGATGAATCAGATGAAGGTTTTTGAATACTGGAAAAATATTTCCTCAATTTTTTGTGTTATTCAGAATGTAACGGCCACATGCACAGCATGGTTTTAAGCTGAATCTATATGATTATTGTCTCCACCATATTACTGCATCTAGGCAATCAATAAAACAGTATTTTTAAGCCTTGATTTATAGCCTTTGCTGATTGGCATAGTGCAAATACTTCCACTGTGGCTGATTTCAATCTACCAACGTGAAGTCACTTGAAGGCAGAGTCAGGGAGGGGTCACAAGGAGTCCGACATGACTGAGTGGCTAACACTTGCACTTTACTTTCGTGCAGTGACAACCGCTGCATAGTGTTTTCAGTATTTTCACAACAGACGTAGAGTGATAGATGTATAGGTAGTAAATATGCTAAAATTATTAGAACATGATGAGTTTTTAGTATTATGTGTTTTTGAGTGGCTAACACTTGCACTTTACTTTCGTGCAGTGACAACCGCTGCATAGTGTTTTCAGTATTTTCACAACAGACGTAGAGTGATAGATGTATAGGTAGTAAATATGCTAAAATTATTAGAACATGATGAGTTTTTAGTATTATGTGTTTTAAATATAATGTATTTAGTTGCGCGTGCGTGCATGCTAAGTTGCTTAAGTTGTGTCCAACTCTTTTTGACCCCATAGGCAGTAGTCCACCAGGCTCCTCTGTCCATGGGATTCTCCAGGCAAGAATACTGGAGTGGGTTGCCATGCCTTCCTCCAGGAGGATCCCGGGGTGGCTGCCCTTTAAATGGGGTTTCATTATTGCGAGAAGATAGCACAGAAAGAAACAGGAAAAAGTTAGTGAGCCTGAGGGAAGTAGTTTTTAGTATTATGTGTTTTAAATATAATGTATTTAGTTGCGCGTGCGTGCATGCTAAGTTGCTTAAGTTGTGTCCAACTCTTTTTGACCCCATAGGCGGTAGCCCACCAGGCTCCTCTGTCCATGGGATTCTCCAGGCAAGAATACTGGAGTGGGTTGCCATGCCTTCCTTCAGGAGGATCCCGGGGTGGCTGCCCTTTACATGGGGTTTCATTATTGCGAGAAGATAGCACAGAAAGAAACAGAGGAAAAAGTTAGTGAGCCTGAGGGAAAGTCCTTGACCCCACTGGCCACGCACTCCACGTCTCTGAGCTGATCTCGCCCCACCCTGGTGCCCAAACAGAAGTCTCTTTGAACTGCTCGGCCGCAGCGGACTCGAGGGAAGCGTGGGGGATGAGGTGCAGGGAGACCAGCTCTCCCAGCTCTCCCACTGCTGTCGGGCCTGCCCTGCTGCCACTCTGCCTTTCCACACAAGCACTCTGCATGGCTGCCACCTTCTCGAAGAGCTGCAGGTGGAAAGAGAGATGCAGTGCCTCGGCCTCCTAGCTCCAGCCTGTCTGAACGTTTTTCTGCAGCCCACCCCCTGCCCCGGCTGCAGCCCAGAAAAGTCTACCCTGCAGTTCATCCATGCTTTCTTTTCCTACTTCCCCTCCTTCAAAAACCTCAACGACAGACTACCCTCCAGGAAAAAAAAAAAAAAGTGCAGGCTTGTGGTATTTGCCAACTTCTGCCATGGCTGATTTCAAGCTAGTGGACAGGAAGTTGAGAAGAGAGGTCTACAGTCAGCTCTCAGGAAGAGGTGCAGGCACACCCCTGAATGCTGAGGCCACTGGTTATTGATGGTCAAAGCCGAACTTCCAGAATTTAAAATCCTTCTCTGTCTTAAAAAATCCAGCTCTTGACAACAGAAGCCTTTGCTTTCAAGACTTTTGTCCTTGCAGTGCATCTATTTTACCTATTTTAGAATTCAGAGCTAAGACTTTGTCTCTCCGTCAACTCTCTCCTGATACTACATTTAAGCTCCTACCCTATGTCCCTAGAAAGTCAGTGGGTACAAGAAAACATGGAGAAAAACAGACCTTGGGACTTCCCTGATGGTCCTATGGCTAGGACTCTGCACTCCCAACGAAGAGGGCCTGGGTTCCATCCCTGGTCAGGGAACAAGATCCCACATGCTGCAACTAAGGGTTTGCATCCCACAGCTAAGATCTGGTGCAGCCAAAAATAAATAAATAAATACTAAATAAAATAAATACTAAAAAAACAAATTACTATCTCAAAACATTATCCATCATCCACTTACAACTTTTTTTAGGATTTAAAATAGCAACTACACTGCCAATAGAGGCTACATTAACAAATCTCTAGCAAACTTGGGATGAAATTAAAGGAGAGGCCAGGTACTAGGAATCCTCCATGAATGAAGGAGGGAAGGATGGAGGGAGAGTGTGAGGGAGAAAAGAGAGAGAATGGATACAGAAGAAGGGAGGGGAAGTAGAGGGACAGGAGAAAGAAGAAAATTGCTATGTGCTATGAGTTACCACAAATGTGATATATTTTGTTCACATTTTTAAAATTAATGGTTTCAGCACAGGCATGTGCTAGGTACACCTGTATGCCTAACCTCATTTGCAGCTGTCATAAGACTAGACTGGAGTTCATGAAGACGGCGAGGCGCAGGTCACCGAGGGGCCCTCCCTAACCTCCTCCCACCCCCCAGAGCCCACAGCCACTGCAGGAACGGGAGCTGAGCCGCCGTCAAGTCAAAGCTCAGTTTTTGTTCCCAGTGCCTTCCCTCTTTCCTGTCCCTCCTGAGACTGGAGGGCCGAGTTCCATACTCCACCCCCAGCTTCCAGCCTGGTAGGAGACCCCAGCAGTGAGAGAGTTGGGCTGTGGATACTCTGGTCCTTTGACACCTGGCCCTGAGATGTCTAAGACCCCACCTGGAAAATGAAAAGTAAGAGAATCTAAGACCCCACCTGGAAAATGAAAAGTAAGAGAATCTTAAATATTAGGACTATCTTCTGATCACTTGCAAATTGTCTCCTTTCCTGCCCTTCTCACTCTGACACACAGAGGGCTGTCTGAGGTACCTCGAAGTGCCTTCCACTTTAAACAGTGAGAAATAATTAAAAGTGAGAACTGACAAAGACATCAGATTCCAATTAACCTAACTGCCGATTCCTTCTGGAACCTGGGGAAAGCATGGGGGCAAGCCCAGGGACGTCTCTGTCTACTAGTTGTGTGACTTTGCAAAAGTTGCTTGGCCTTTCTCAGCTGTGGCTCCCCCATAGGTAAGTGGAAATGATGCTTACACCATGAGGTCAACGTAAGGAGTAAGTGGGGCTTCAACAGTGGTGGTAAAGAATCCACCGGCCAGCACAGGAGACTCGTGTTCCTTCCCTGGGTTGGGAAGATCCCTTGGAAAAGGAAATAGTAACCCACTCCAGTACTCTTGCCGGGAGAATCCTAAGGACAGAGGAGCCTGGAGGGCTACTGTCCATGGGATCATCACAAAGAGTGGGACAGGACTTAGCGAATGAACAGCAGCAAAAGAGTAAGTGACAGTTTACATGAAAGAGTGATTTGCAAATCAATGGGTTTTGTTTGAGCTTTTTATTTTTTATTGTTTCCCCTTTCCAGTGGCTCCTATTCTAGTCCCCTCTCTACAAAGTCACTGTTAGCAATATAATGTATATGCCTCCAGGCTTCTCTTTAAGGAGTTGCCTCTAGGAAAGATATCTGTGTGTGTGTTTTAACAGAAGTGATCCATCCATTGTTTCATTGAACAATGTGGCTTAGACAACTTTCTATGTCAGTACAATTAGGTCTACCTCATTTTAGAATGTAGCAGCACGGTCTTCTATAAAAACGATGCAGTTATTTATTAAATAACTGTTTTTATGAATACTTCTTGTTGTTTTGAATTTTTCCACTGTTATAAATAACACTGCAGTGAAGAAGATACTTGTACTTGCTTCCTTCAGCACATGGTTTAAGTTTCTCCCTGGGATAGAGATTAATAGTAGAACTTCAGGGTAGTGGGTTATACAAAGCGATCTCTTTTTAAAAGACTAAATATCATTTATTGCTGTTCAATTTCAGAGTGACTTAAGTGGCTGTACTCACACCCATATTCCCTCCAGCTGAGCATAAGTATACTCAATGAATTTGAATTTCCTCCGTTAAAGTGAGGCTGAGAACCAGTGTATATAAATCTTGATCATTTTTACTATTTATTCTGTGAATTACTGGTTTATACCCTTGGCCCATTTTTTCAATTAGATCCTATTTTTCTTTAGATGACGTGTTGATTGTAATCCTTAGTTTTGTGTGGTTGTTGTTGCTTGTCAAAACTAAAGCTCTATACACACCAATGTTACCCTTATTCAATGCTAATTTCCTTAAAGATGAGAGGTATTTTATCTTTTAACCACAGTATCAGCAGAGAGCCTCCCCCAGAACCACTCTCCATGAATGCTGGTGGACCGAAGTGTCTCTAGAGGTTGGACGCCCATGCCTCCTGAGGACTGTAACTTTTTTCTTTTTCTTTTTTGTATCAATGCATTTATTTATGCAGCTGCGCCTGGTCTTAGCTGTGCCACACAGGAACTTCGATCTCTGTTGGGGCACGTGGGATCTAGTACCCTGACCAGAGATCAAAAGATCAAACTTGGGCCATCTGGATTCAGAGCTCAGAGTCTTAGCCACTGGACCACCAGGGAATTCCCTGGAACTTTTTTAAAATGACCTATTTTATCACATCATGACTGACTGCTCATTAGAAGGATGGGGCTATGTATGAATTCTAGAACTGGGAGAGCAAGCCAAAGGTAACTACTGGCCGGTCAGTGTTTATCCTGTGCTGTAGATACTATTTGACAGATCACAGGATAAAAGGAAAGCCAATGTTTATAGGACACTTACCATACGTGCTGGGCTTCCCTGGTGGCTCAGACAGTAAAGAATCCACCTGCTATGCGAGAGACCCATGTTCGATCCCTGGGTCAGGAAGATCCCCTGGAGAAGAGAATGGCAACCCACTGCAGTATTCTTGCCTGGGAAATCCCACAGACAGAGGAACCTGGCAGAATACAGGCCATGGAGTCGCAGAGTTGAACACACCTGAGCAACTAACACTTTCTTTCACTTACTGTATGTGTCAGGTGGGGAGAAGTAAGTTTTATACCCACATTCTCATTTAAAACTCACAAGCACATGATGAGGTAGGTTTATGCATCAACCTTTGTGAGTTTGATTAGTAGGATCGGTCTCCCAAAGCCTGATTTGCCCTTGGGGATCTGATGATGCTGAGTATCTGAACTTGCAAAGCTAAGAGTGGGGAACGTGGTGACTCTGCCAACATACACTCACCCTGAGGGTGCCAGGCTGAAACAGATGGCTGGACTCTCTCTTAAATTTCTTGATTACCAAAGAGATCATCTGTTCCAGCCCTTGGTTGACCCGGGGAACTAATCAAAGTCGTGCTTTCCTTGCAAGATGTGAGGCTCCAAATATGCCAAACCCGAACTGCAGGAGAGAAGTGAGTGATAGGTGGAGTTCAAACAGCCAGTCCCTGCAGAAACTCAAACTGTTTCAATCTAAAAGTTTTACTTTCATGCTTGCCTTTCATAAATAGAAACAAAGATGCCTTCCACTAGATACAGTCGACAGATCTCAAACATTGGATAGGGAATGCATTGGCAAGGATCCTAACTTCCCAGGAAAGAAGAGAAACCCCCATTCCCCACCCCCCCAACACACACACACAAAAAGTCATCGATGGAAGATTTGAAGCCTGAACCATTGATACTATACTCCTACTACAAAATGTAAATCTCCAAAAGAGAATTATAGTCATTCTGACATGATACAGCTTTCAGCCTCATTGCAGACTGAGCTGATGAGTCCTGAGCTGATAGCCTGTGGCATGTGGATCACCCTTCCGCTGCCCTCACATAATCTAAACCAGCAGGCACAGGGGGGCTGGCGTGCTGTTACTACACTAAGATGAAAGTGGCTGCTGAAGTGAGTCTGGATTGGTAATTAGACACTTTATTGTAGCTCTCAACAGTAAAGTGAGGCCCAACAACTTTCTTTGACAGTAAAGTATTCCTTCTTTCTGCCAGACATCGATACTGATCTAAGAGGTCTATGCTTATAGCAACGAAAGCATAAAATATAGAGACTGAAGATAAAACCCATCAACAATACATACTAATGATTTGAAGGACAATGCAACCATCTCCAAATAAATTCTCAGGGATGGATTAATGGAGACCCCATTGCATTGACATGGATGTATTTTTAAACTATTAAATGTATCTATATTTATTATATTTCATTTATACATATTTAGCCTGTATATTTCCTAAAGGCTCCTTTCCCTTCTATATCTTCTTGAAATTCATGATGATACAGTATCCTGGTGTCTTCATTCACTCAACCCTCCCCTTTATCCTCAATCAGATAAGATTGTAAACAATGAGCCTGGTGTTTGTGGTTTTTCAGCTTAAGGATGTGGGGAGGTATACAAAAGGCCATCTATTTGTAAGACTGTGCCTGCACACACAGGGGCAGAATCCTTCCAACCACCATTCCAACTGTCTCTTTCAATCAAACCAAGCGTGGTGATCTGTCCGCGCCCCAGTGTGATCGGAACATCTAATCCTTCCAAATCTCCATGGCCATGTAGACAGAAAACATCGATCAATCCGAGCAAAAGCTACAGCCAGGACAATTCTTGGGATGTCCCTACTGCAATTATTTTAAGAAGCAGTTTCAGAAGGATGGCGATGACAAACTGAATGAGTTTGCAGACCAATGAAAATAATTTATAGGAAGAAAATGGTTTTTAATTTTACATTTTTTAGTTTTTTTTTTTTTTTCCAATTACTAAAGTTTGCTTTCCTGGTAGCTTGGATAGGCTTCCCTGGTGGCTCAGATGGTAAAGACTCTGCATGCACCGCAGGAGACCAAGGTTCAATCCCTGGGTCCGGAAGCTCCCCTGGAGAAGGGAAGGGCAACCCACTCTAGTATTATTGCCTGGAGAATCCCAAGGACAGAGGAGCCTGGCAGGCTACAGTTCGTGGGGGTCACAAAGAGTTAGACACAACTGAGCAACTAACCCATACATACAAACAAAGTTATACTGCTCATTGCAGAAAATGCAGCAAAGCACAAAGGAAAAAGAAAAGGAAAGAATCACAAATAACCTCCTCCTACCTGGCTGTGAACAGCTTTTCAACCTAAAGTTAAATAAATCTGGAGCCAAATGAATCTTCTAGGATCAAGAAATGTCCTTAAGTGTTCTGGTGTCTGCCCTTCATTTCAAGGGTTCCACATCCACAGTCCCAGAGCCCTTGTGATCCTTCCTGTGTCAGCCTTAGTCTTGGACAGAGCTGGGAGCCCCAATAAAGTGAATGTCCAGGGTCCCCAAGGAAGCGTGTGTCCAGACATACCTGTTTCAATCCACTCCCTACAACCAAAACTCAGGAAATAGCACTTGTCATTTCACAGGGAAATTTGGCTAAGGACAAATACCCCTTGCCTTAAATTCGTTCACACTAAAATGTAAATGAGGTCTGTTTGATGTTTCTGCAAGTGGAAAGTGGGGGAAAGCCCATAACTCTAGGCATCTGAGTTAGGAAGCAGGATGCCATGAAGGATGGTCCTCATTCAGGAACAAGCCTAATATGAGGCAGCCCTTCTTGTTAGTGACTTTTAAAGCCTGAATAGATCCTGTTGTAACTTGAAATATGGCTGTTCTGTGAACTAGCCACCTAAGGGGCTTGTTCTCTGTGAATTGGCTCTCTGCTACCTCCATCACCTGGGAAAGCTGGCCTGGCACTCTCAACTCAAATCACAGACATCATTTCTTTTTTACCGTCTTCTCTTTTGAAAAAAAAAAAAAAAAAAAGCTTCTTTGTCTCATGTTTCCTAACTGTTCAAGTGAATTCAAACAGGAGGGAGCCCTATCAGGCCAAGCTGTCCAGTTTCACGTGAGAATTTCTCATCTTTCCATGGACTTCTCAGCTTGTTTTCGTGCTTGAATTAGACATGACTTAGGGGTCACTGAACCCCAAATGGATTAAATCCCTTAAATTATCTTTGAGAAAGGGTCATCTTGTATATTTATTAAATAAAATTATCTAGTGTCTTCTTTCAGATTCTTTTACAATGAACAAACTCCCTTGTTTCTTGGGAATTCTTTGAAGTTCCAAAAGCATCTGGCATATTTTACATGAGACTTTTCTAGGTTCTTCTTCCTTAGAAACAGGAAGTTGACAAAAAGCCCCAAACATTTATTTTAGTTCTCCAGAATGGGAAGGGAGATGTCCAATAGGTTCTAAAAATAGTAAAAGCCCTTCCACATGAATGTGGTCTTTACCCAAAGAGTCACTGGATTTAAATTGTCTGAAACTTGTCCAAAACCCACCTGGAGACCTCTTTGCATTCAATAATCTTAGCCCTGAAAATAGTACACCTGGAAAATGGCTTTATTTCTGTTCCTTGATAGGATAAATAATTATAACAACAAACATGCTTGACAATAAAAACTCTGTCATTGAACCATCCTATTCTCTCTCTTGTAACAGGAATTGGCATATTATTGTCCATGGGCCATATGCACCTTGTTGCCTGTTTTTGTTTTGTTTTGTTTTTAATTATTTGTTCAGGTGAAATTCATGTAACAGAAAATCAACTGTTTTAAAGGGAGCTATGCAGAGGTAGTTAGTGCATCCAGTGTTGTGCAACAGCACTTCTTTCTAGTTCCAAAACATTTCCATCATTCCAGAGTAAAACCCTGTACCTACTAAATGATGTCTCCCCTGCCCCCCTTCCCCAGCCCTTGGCAACCATCAATCTGTGTTCTATTTATTTACAAGTAATAAATAAATATTATTACTTATAAATAATAGGATAATAATATATTATATTATATAGAATTATCATATAATATATATAATATATAATTATTATTATATAATAATAATAAACTTGGAGGTTTCATATAAATGAAGCCACACACATTCAGCCTCATGACTTGGAGGTTCATCCACATTGTGGCATATATCAGTACTTCATTCCTTTTTATGGTGGGATGATATTCTCTTTTATGATATGCTCTTGTATGTGTATACAATGATTTGTTTATCCATGGATGGACATTCGGCTACTTTCCGCCATTTAGCTATTGTGAATAAAATCTGTGCGTATATGTACCTGTCTGCTGCTGCTAAGTCACTTCAGTCGTGTCCGACTCTATGTTATGGACAGCAGCCCACCAGGCTCTGCTGTCCACAGGATTCTTAGGCAAGAATACTGGAGTGGGTTGCCATTTCCTTCTCCATTATATACCTATCTAGGTCCCTGTTTTCAATTATTTGGGGCATCTACCTAGGAGTAGAATTGCCTGGAAAATCCATGGACCGAGGAGCCTGGTAGGCTGCAGTCCATGGGGTCGCTGAGGGTCGGACACGACTGAGCGACTTCACTTTCACTCTTCACTTTCATGCATTGGAGAGGGACATGGCAGCCCACTCCAGTGTTCTTGCCTGGAGAATCCCAGGGACGGGGAGCCTCATAGGCTGCCGTCTATGGGGTCGCACAGAGTCGGACACGACTGAAGCGACTTAGCAGCAGCAGCAGCGTGGTCATTCTATGTCTAACTTTCAGAGGAACTATTAAGCTGTTTTGCACAGCAGCTACACAATTTTACTACTTTAGTTCATTTACACTATTTTATGCACACTTACAGAGGTAAGTGCCGGCACATACTCATTGGGTGAATTCACCACAGAACACAGATGAGACCCAGGTGTCCTGACTCCAGTCCAGGGAAAGGACAAACCAGGACATCTGCTCAGGAGAGAAAGGCAGATGCTTTGACTCATTCACACGGTTGTAACTTGTCCAAGGGAAATGTGTGTGTGTCGGGGGGACATCCCACTGGTTGGACCACAATCCACATCACCTGCTGTGGTCTGGAAAGCCCCACCTCTCCACAGGTACCAGCAACACACACCTGGGCACACCCCCCTCCGTGGGCCTCTAAGTCAGCCCAAGCGTAGCTGCACCATGACCCAAGCATGTTCCTGGCTACCTGTCACCTGGCTCAAGCCCATAGTGAACAAACTACCAACACTCAGGAGAAGGCTCAGGAGGCTCGTGCGCCTGCCTCCACCCGGGAGGAATCGGCCAAGTGCGGAAGATGCCCCGCTTGGCTGGCCCTCAGCCAGGGGACCCACGTCTGTCACCAGCTGGAGCTGAGCGTCCTCTGAAGCCCCGCCAGTGCCCTTCGGAGTTGGGGTGGGGTGGCTAACACCTGATACGGGGCCACTAGTACCGTCATGAACATTCTCAACCTCTTGTCCTGAAATCGTTCAGAATCGCCAGGCAAAGCCTCTAGGGCTGGAAGGGTTGCGGCGGGAATGAGACGGAATCTAGGTGAGGAGGTCTAACTCTCCCTTTGTGGTTCGTCTCATTCCACTGGCTCACAGAATGCCCTGTGCCTCCAGCCCTTCAGACCAGTTCCCCTGCAAACATCTATCACCACACTGCAGCATCTGAACCGACTGCCTGAGGGAACCTCTTCCAAACCACTCCACCCTCCACTCTCCTTAGTCGCCCGGGCCCTGGCCCTGGGGACCGTCCAGGCCCCAGAGCCCTGCTCATTCCTTGCCCACGGCCCCACCTCCTCCCCAGCCCCCCTGTGCCATGTGCACCCCGGACTCTCACCGTATCCTGGAACCTCTGGGTCTTTTGTGACTCTGGCCCTTGTATCTGTGGTGGTCTTTATTTTGGGCTTCCCTATGGCTCAGTGGCAAGCAATCTACCTGCCAATGCAGAAGACCCAGGTTCGATTCATGGGTCAGGAAGATCCCCTGGAGAAGGGAATGGCAACCCACTCCAGTATTCTGACCTGGAGAATCCCATGGACAGAGGAGCCTGGCAGGCTAAGTCCTTGGGGTCACACAGATTTGGACACGACTGAGTGACTGAACAGCTGTCTAGTTTGCCCTTTCTCGCACCCTTTCCTGGCTCAAAACTCGCTCTCTCCATGGACCCGCCCCCCACCCCCAGGCTCCCTGCAGCCGAGTCATCCCTCCTCCTTCCACCAGTGTCAGCATTCACCACTCCCCACGCACCTGCAGTGCAGCTGTGCCCCCGGTTACAGGGAAACTCCCGAGCAGGCGTCCTGCATTGCTTGCTTCACTCACCCCTGGATCCCTAACAGTGCATGGGATGACTGGCAAGAGAAAAGCCTTTAACGTGAACATGTAGATCAGCTTGGTCTTTGCCCTCAGGCAGGCATGATGGCTGTCAGAGGTTAAGGGAGCAAAGGGAGCGAAACAAACATGTTGAAAACTTGCCCCGTGCCAGCTGAGGGTCAGCCATGTATCTGCCCGTTTTACCTGTGAAACCACCTCATATCGAGTCCACCTGGGCCTGGCATTGGTCATGGAAGCTTGGATGATGGTAGCAGCTGGAAGGGAAGGAAGGGCAGCAACCAGTGATAGAGGGGCACCCAGGAAACCCTTGGTAGAATGACTGCCCTCAGGCCTTGTCTGCTGTGCAGCAAGCACTAAGCAGGAGTCCTGGCTCCTCTGGCAGCGAGAGGAGCACCTTAGTGCCTCCCTTTTGGCTGACTCCTTGTGAGAGGCATCATGGTATAATGGAAGGGGTGGAGGTTTCAGAGCCACGGGGACCTGGGCTCAAATCCCAGCTCAACTGTTGCTAGCTGTGTGATTTCAAACAAATAACTTAACCTCTCTGATCTTCAGATTCCTCTTCCAAAAAAATAGAAATTAAAAAAAAAACTGATCACAGGATTATTCATTCCTAGAACAAATACTGTTTTGAGTCTTCATCTGTATAGGATCTGATTGAGTTAGTGGGAATATGTAGCTTCCAATATAAGACAGGCACACGCAGTGGTATGAAACGGCATGACCTGAAAAAATGCCAGGCTCCTCTGTCCATGGAGTTCTCCAGGCAAGACTACTAGAGCAGATTGCCATTCCCTTCTCCAGGGAGTCTTCCCAAGCCAGGATCAAACCTGGGTCTCCTGCATTGCAAGCAAGATTCTTTCCCATCTGAGCCACCAGCAACTTAAATATTCATTTCTTTCCCTTCTGCTGTTTATTCCTTAGTCAAAAGCACAGAATCCTTAGAGAAACGCCCTCTATTCTTTCATTCCTCTGGCACACTTATTTTATCCTCCAAGTAAAGACCATCTCATATAATAGTAATATCTAACACTTACCGGGTGCTTACTGTGAGCTAGGCATTATTGGAAGTATTAATACTTATGTGTATTTATTTATCAACTTAATGCTCACAACACAGGTTGGCTTTCCAAGTAAGAAAAAAAGGCACAGAGACACTAAGGAATTTGTCAGTGTCACACAGCCAGTGAATGAGGGAGCTGGACTTTGAACCTGAGCACCCCAGTTCAAGCCCACAGCCTGAGCCAGCACATTAGAGGGTATGCATTTTAGCCCCTCCAAATGATACCACGTCTTCAGAGCTGTGTCTCTTCCGCCTCCCTGTTTTCTTTTCTCTTTTCCTCTCTTCTCTTCCTCTCAGCTGAAGAAACCAAAGGTCACTTTGGACAGGGTTAGGTAACACACTCAAAGTTACACAATTCCTGTGGCATTTATCCTGGTTCCAGTTCTCATGCCCTTCTTATGACATCATGCAACACCAGACGATCAGTATGAAGGCAAATGGCTGAAATTAATTACCATTTTGAGTAAACAATGTACACAACTTTATCCTTCCAGTCATAGCAATCATTTGAAGGTCTCAGATCTGATGGTAAATATTCATATATATACATATATTCCCATTAGACACCACTATGTTTTTCACTTTAGTTAACACTGATCTGAAATGTTTTGTTTTCGCTAGTGTTATTTGAGTTTCTGCCCCCATAAATATTTGCACTGTTGTCTTCATTTTAATTAGTTTCTGGTGTTTTCCTTGGACTGGTTTTACGATGGGATGGGAGTGGAGTATTTACAGTCTGACCTGCCATCTGTGAAGCTTTGCACCCTCAAAGCACATCATCACAGCTCAGAGATGCCATCCATGTACAGTCAAAACAAGTCCAGGCGTGTTCGTGAGCAAGGCAGTGCTGTGTCTCAGCTGCCAAGGGACTCCAAAGCACCCAGAAGCCACCACCACATGGGGGACGCTCCAAACAAGCCTCCACCAAATCTTCCAGAACTGTGCCCTTGAACTGACACAAGGTTACAAGCCAGAACCTAATACTAGGGAGAATTTGTTCTTGTGTCAAGAGGGCACTGAACCCAGAGGAGATGAGTGAAGAGATGCCGTTGAGAAGTTGGGACATAGGTCTACAGAGGCCGGTGGACCATCAGGGAAGTCCCCTTCCATTGCCTTTTTAAACCCAGGATAAGAGAGACAGCTTTGCAAGCATAACAAACACACATCAAGGTAGTGTTAGAGACTTTGCCTCTGCACTGGTCCTGCATGTTCCAGACGCATGGAGGAGGGTGCGGCAGGTGAAATGGACAGCCTAGGAAAACCTGACTCCTCCAAGTACACAAGGAGAACCAGGCTCAGTCACTGAGCTGCTGTCCTACATACAGGCAGCTGGATGCCAAGGCAAATGACAGAGACTGCTATGGGCTGAACTGTCCCCCGCAACTGTGCTGAAGTCCTAACACCAAGTGTGACAACATTTGGAAATAGGGCCTTTAGGAAGTGACTGAGGTTAAATGAGGGCATAGGGTGGGGCCCTAATCCAATAGGATTGGTTGCTTTGTAAAAGAAGAGATAGATCTCTCTCTATCTTCCCACTTCTCTCTCAGAGGAAAGGAAACATGAGGACAGGACAGTGGCCATCTCCAAGCTAAGAAGAGAGGTCTCACCAGAAACCAAACCCTGTAGGGACCTTGATCTTTGACTTTGTAGCCTCCAGAACCATGAGAAAATAAATTTCTTTTGTTTAAGCCACCCAGTCTGTGATATTTTGTTAGGCAGTCCTAGAAGACTAAGACAGGCAATATTTTTGTTTTACAATTGAAAAGAAAATCAAGTTTTCTTTGAGACAGATTAAGCTCTGAAACTTTTAACCCAGTGAAAATGAAAACTTTAAAAATCCAGTGGAAAAGTCTTATCGGGTACCATTTTGTCCAAAGATGACAGCCTGGAACATGCATGCATGATCAGTTGGCCTGGAGAAAAAGTATAATTTCACAGTAAATTCTATCCAACAAGTCTTATCAGAATCCATCTGCTCTTTTAAGAGTTCACAAAATCATCGAATGTCAGGGTTGCAAAAATCTTAAGTATTACTCGTCTGTGTGTGTGTGTGTTCGTCACTCAGTAGTGTTCGACTCTTCGTGATCCCAAGGACTATAGCCCCGGCAGGCTCCTCTAGCCACGGAATTCTCCAGACAAGACTACTGGAGTGGGTAGCCATTCCTTTTTCCAGGGGATCTTCCTGACGCAGAAATCGAACCCAGGTCTCCTGCGTTGGCAGGAGGCTTCTTTACTGTCTGACCCACCAGGGAAGCTTCAATTTCATTCCTATAGTGGAGAGGCTAAAAACTCACATGCTGGATTTTGATCATCTAAGACCACCTAAGAAACTGAAAACATCTCCAAATCCCTCTTTCCTCAGCTATAAAATGGAAATGATAATAATAACAACAGCACGTTGACCTCAGGCTTACTGTGGAGATGAAATGAAATAATCTACCCCAGTGTAGCGCCTGGCACCTAGTGCCTGCCCAATGCATGTTAACCGTCTATCTTAGAAAAGTCACATATATGATACAAAATACTCTGCAATCAAGTTAGAGCCAGACCCTCCATTTTGGAGTCATCCCTGGCTCTATAGCCACCAAGTAGCCAGCTATTGATCTGTAAAGCCAATTACGTATTGATCAGTTAGAGTGAGGGGAGGAAAAGGTATTAGAGAATGACAGTAAAATCCATTTAAGGAAATCCAGTTCAGTAAATCCATTCTCTCAAGATCAAGCCAAGTGGAGTTCTTGTGCTCACAGTACAGAAAGGTATCATTATTGCTGCAAATGTACTTACCACCCCTTCAAACATCTTACTCCTATGGTGTTGGAAGGGGATGTCCACGGAGAGGCACCAGGCAGCGTGTGCATGCTCAGCCACTCAGTCGTGTCCGACTCTTTTGTGACCCCATGAACTGTAGCCCACCGGCCACCTCTGTCCATGGGATTTTCCAGGCAAGAATACTGGAGTAGGTTGGTTGGAATTAGTTGCTATTGGAGTAGGTTGCTATTGGAATTTCCTATTCCAGGGGATCTTCCTGACTTAAGGATCAAACTCACATTTCCTGTATCTCCTGCATTGGCAAGTGGATTCTTTACCACTGAGCCACCTGGGAAGTCTCTTGGTGGCAGCTGTCTCTTATACACATCTAGATGTGTATAAGAGACAGCCTGCCCCCCTTCCCCAGCCCTTGGCAACCATCAATCTGTGTTCTATTTATTTACAAGTAATAAATAAATATTATTACTTATAAATAATAGGATAATAATATATTATATTATATAGAATTATCATATAATATATATAATATATAATTATTATAATATAATAATAATAAACTTGGAGGTTTCATATAAATGAAGCCACACACATTCAGCCTCATGACTTGGAGGTTCATCCACATTGTGGCATATATCAGTACTTCATTCCTTTTTATGGTGGGATGATATTCTCTTTTATGATATGCTCTTGTATGTGTATACAATGATTTGTTTATCCATGGATGGACATTCGGCTACTTTCTGCCATTTAGCTATTGTGAATAAAATCTGTGCGTGTATGTACCTGTCTGCTGCTGCTAAGTCACTTCAGTCGTGTCCGACTCTATGTTATGGACAGCAGCCCTGGGGGTGGCGGGGAGGCAGCCCCCTCCCCAAACTGGAGTATGGCTGACCCTGGGGGATGCAGGGAACACTCAAGGCCACAGGAAACAAATGTGACCCAGCTTCCTGGAGTCCCAGTTGAATGAAGTAGAATGCAAACATTTGCATGATTTTTTTAAAGGCAAAATACAGTACTTCAAAGAACTTTCTGGCATGCCATATTCCAGCCATGCCTCCAGTTGGGCAGGGGCTGTGAACTCTGCTCTGCCAGAGGGCTCCGGGCTAAAAGAAGAGTCCAGACCAGAAGCCTCACCCCTCACCCCACCCCTCACCCCCATTCCAACAGCCTCCCAGCTGCTTCCTCTCCTCCACCAGAGTCATCTTTACAAGCCCAGCGGGCACAGCCCATCTTCCCAGAGGAAACACCTTCTCAACAACCCGCTCTGGCCTGTGGACTGAAGTTCAGTTTCTTTAACTTGGCACAAGACCCCCTTACAGCTGACTCCCAACAGCCTTGTAAGCCTTTGATATCGACTACTCCCTACCCACCACGCTCCCTCCACACCTGCGACTCCAGTTCCTCATCCTGCCTTCCCGATGCCACCCCACCCCTGCCCATTTCCTCTGGATTGCCCTTCCCAGGCTGTGCCCCCACCCGGGCTCAGCTCTGAGATCTCAAACAAAGTTCCCTCCTGTGCGCTGCTTTTTCTGCTCCCCGCTAGCCACCCTCCATGGCGCTCAGAATGCAGAGCAAGGTTTACGTGCCAAATACTGTCAGTCTTTAACCACCAGTGTTAACTGCCTCCTAGATTACTATTTAACTGGCTGCCTGTCCTGCTGACGACAGTTTTGTCCTCTTTCGCTTTTCTAATCTGCAGAGGAACGTTCCTCACGAAGTTGGACTGCTCTTTTGAAACGAAATCTCAGCAGATTTATTTCCAAACCAAATTAAAACAGGAAGCGAGAATCCAAAGCGTGCTCTACTATGACAAAAGTCACATTACGAAACCAAAGTGTCCTCATCTCCCGTCTCCCCAGGGGCAGAATGATAGTCCAGGGCTCTCAGCTGAGACGCCCATGAAATTCACGTCAAGAGGTTCTTGTGGGGCAAAAATATCGTGGGGTTTTGAATGCCAAAGAAAAGTCCCTTCAGACCTTAGTCAGATCGTGGGAATAGAGGGGCTGCAGAGAGCCAGGCTGGGGGCCAGCTGGAGCTGAGAAGACACGAAAGTGCTTCTTTCATTAAAAAAAAAAAGAAAGAAAGAAAAAAATCCTTTAGTGGAGGAAGTCCTGTGTCCCCAAGCAAGTTCTGACTTCACTAAAACAGCTGAGCTAAGCTCTGCCAGGGCACAGTCAATTGACAATGAATTCTGTTCGTCTCTTAAATAAACAACAAACCAAACTCTATTCGCGTTCACCCCAATTTCTTGGTAGAAACCAAAACCTCCCTCCTGACATCACTGGTTCCCAAAGCTGCTGCTTCGAGTTCTGTTTGATCTTGTTCATTTATTTTGGTGGGTCTCTTTTACGTTTTTTTCCCACTGCTGGCAGTGAACAATGATCAATAAACTAATGAGGAGAGAAAAAGAAATCGACAGACCGTCCTGGGAACCCAGGACTGTGCCAAAGCCCACAGGGAAAGCTGTGAGACCAAGTCCTTTTCTCCTGTTCTTATAAATATGCAAATAATTTATCCTGTCCCGAAGTCTACAGCAGCTCATTCATTTTTGTTGTGGTTTTCATTCTGTCATTCATCCATTCGTCTAACAGTTACTGAGCAGTTACTGTATTGAAAGTCATCCATTAACACAACTTCAGTGGTTCTTAAACTTCCCTGCCTTAGTCACCCTTGCTAAAATATAGACTGCTGGCCTGGGCCCTTGAGTTTCTAATTGTGTAGCAATGAGGTTGTTGCTTAGTTGAGAAGTTGAATCTTACTCTTTGTAACCCCATGGACTGCAGCACCCCAGGCTTCCCTGTCCTCCACTACCTCCCAGAGTTTGCTCGAACTCATGTCCATTAAGTCAATGATGCTATCTAACCAACTCATCTTCTACTGCCCCCTTCTCCTGCCCTGTCTTTCCCAGCATCAGCGTCTTTTCCAATAAGCCGGCTCTTCTCATCAGGTAGCCAAAGTATTAAAGCTTCAGCTTCAGCATTAGTCCTTCCAATGAATATTCAGGGTGATTTCCTTTAGGATTTACTGGTTTGATCTCTGTGCTGTTCAAGGGACTCTCAAGAATCTTCTCCAGCACCATAGTTGGAAAGCATCTTTGATGCTCAGCCTTCTTTATGGTCAAACTCTCACATCTGTACATGACTACTGGAAAAAAACACAGCTTTGACTATACAGGGGGTGGGGCCCTGGAATTTGCATTTCTTGAAAATTTCTGTGTGGTACAGCTGTTGCTCATCCCAGGAGCATACTCTGAAAAGTACTATGTGAATATATCCACCACCAAATCCTCAGAATACCCAGAACATAGAAGATGCTCAATAAATATTCTTTAAGCTGAACTGAAACCACTTTGAGAAAATCTTAGACTCTGAGATAACAGTTTGGTTTGTACAAATATTTACCCATTTTCCCAGCTGAGACAGAGACACAAGTGAATGACTTTATATAGCAGAGCGCTCTTGTTTACAGATCAAGTGTTAGGTTGAGGACAGACTGTACTGCAGCTGACTTGGTGGTGAGCTGACCTAGGTGTGGACACCTTGAGGATTATTAAGTAAAACAGGAAAATCATTTTATCATCTTTACCACAGGCCCCCACCATCACCTCCTCCTTTTCCTCATCCCTCTTCCTCCTCTTTCCTGTTTCTGGGCCCTTCCCCTCTTCTCCTCCATCTCTACAAGGCTATCAGTTAATATTTGTACACATACTTTGAGTTCTCGGAAGAGAGAAACTGTGTTAGTGCCAAGTGAAATAAATAATTTCTCTCTGTTCTGTAAGAAGGTAGACAGCACAACATTATCATCCAAAAAAAAATTATCTTCTTTGTAACATCCTGTTTATCATAGAGTAAACAAAAAATCTTATTTTTTTATAAAATGAACCTCAAACTCCATAATCCAAGGTGACTGGTGACATGGATTCACCAGTTGGGCTTTTTTTTTTTAAAAAAAACCCATACCATGAGACAGGCAGGATCTTAGTTTCTGGATCCTGTAATAGAAGCACAGATTCTTAACCACTGGACCACCAGGGAAGTCCCCAGCTGGCTATTTTAAATAATACTTTTAAATACTTTATAATGGTGGCTTGTTTTCTGGAAATAGCACCGTATCAAATGACCTCTTGTGTTCTTGGGTCCTCTCACTATTGTCATTTTCTTGGTCTTCATCAAGTAGCAGTCCTGGAGAAATATAAATTATATGGGTTTATAATTTAGCTTCTGTCTCCTCTTGGTTATCTTGCAAAGCGAGAAGAGTAACTTCATAATTCTTTCAGCTTAAAAAACATGGATCAGCCATTCTGATCATGGCATCTGTGTCTCTCCATATGATTCTTATCCTTTATATTTTATCAATTTCATGGTTGTTTTGTTAGGTATATCAGTCAAGATTGTAAACTACAAGCAGGGACTTCCCTGGTGGTCCAGGGGGTAAGACTCCATGCTCCCAACGCAGGGGACCCAGGTTCAATCCCTGGATGAGGAACTAGATGTCACATGCCACAACAAAGAGTTTGAATGATAAAGACCCACTATGATACAATGAAGATTCCTAGTGCCACAACTAAGACCCAGCATAGCCAAAAAAAGAAGTAAAAATAAATAATAAACAAATAAATGGCAAGCAACAGAAACTGACTTTTGCTGGTCCCATTCTTGGAAGACTTGAAATACCGGGTTCAGTATCACCCAGACAAGAGCCATAAATCTAGCCACAGAAGAAGCCACGTGAGGAGGCTACCCCATCACTGCAAAGTTAGGGGTGTGTATACATTGTGTGAAGTTAGAGGTGTGCATGCGTGTGTGTGTCGCCCACCATGTCTGAGTCTTTGCGACCCTATGGACTGTAGCCTACCAGGCTCCTCCATAGGAGGACAATCCCATCCCTCCTCAATGGGGTTCTCCAGGCAAGAATACTGGAGTGGGTAGCCATTCCCTTCTCCAGGGGATCTTCTTGATCCAGAGGTCAAACCCATGTCTCCTGCACTGGGAGGAAGATTCTTTACCATCTGAGCCACCAGTGCTGCTCCCCAAAGCCTGAGCAATTCAAGGCGACTGCTGCCATTCCCTGCAGAGACACAGCGCTGCTCCAAGAGTTCAGCCCTGCAGGACTGGGCTTGAAGGCATGTGCACCATTAATTTTACAAGCAAGTTGCTTTAGTGATAGTATCAATTTATGCTCTGACCAGTAGTTTGTTCCTGTAGCTTCATATAGTCCTCAACATTTGTAATTGTCAGCTGCTTTATTTTTTTCTACAATCTAACGAATATAAAATGTTTTCTCACTATGATTTTGTGTTTCTCTGATTTAATTTATATTTTTTAATTGTGAAGTTGAGCATCTTTGCATACATTTCTTTGCCATTCTGAGTTTCCCTTTTTAGAATTGCCGGTTCATATAATTTACCCTTTTTCTACTAGCTGTTTTATGTTTTTTAAGTGATTTGTAGGAATTCTTTACATATTTTGAATATTAATCATTTGTGAATTATATTCATTACAATTTAGTTTCTCCCAGTCTGTGGCTTTCACTTTTTATAATGTCTTTTGATGGGCAAAATATTTATTTAATGTTGTCAAAAGACAACTGCACGTTCTTAATGGAAAACCATGCATTGTTTAGAGCACATCCTTCTGTGTTAATTGTTTTGAGCTATTTTACAACTTTTAAGTTGCAGATACTGACAGCAATGCAAAATAATTGTTGTTTCCTGACATGAAAATAAATTATTTGAGGATGGTTCAGTTGCCTCTTTCTGCCCAAACCCTTTAATCTCCCTCCCCCAACCTGCCTGCAGGAAAAGCCAGCTTCACATCCACTTGTAAATTTATTTCAACATTCCTTTATTCCATATAAACTTGTGGTTCTCTGCTTTCTCCTTTTAATAGTCATAATGCCCGCCTGGTTCCTTCATTAATAATGCAGTAAATAAAATCTTTAATATGCATTAATTCTATATCTGTATGAGTCATGATTTTACCTTTCTGAAAATTTCCTTTAACAAATATATCAATCTTTTCCTTTACAATCTGTGTTTCTGAGTCGTAAGAAATTATTCTGACCCCCAAGAGTATAAAGGTGAGTTATACCTATTCTTCTAGGCCTGTTGAAGTTTTACTTCAATATTTAAACTATCTGCAACAGATTTTTGCTTCAGTTCAGTTCAGTTCAGTTCAGTCGCTCAGTCGTGTCCGACTCTTTGCGACCCCATGAATCGCAGCACGCCAGGCGTCCCTGTTCATCACCATCTCTCGGAGTTCACTCAGACTCACATCCATTGAGTCAGTGATGCCATCCAGCCATCTCATCCTCGGTCGTCCCCTTCTCCTCCTGCCCCCAATCCCTCCCAGCATCAGAGTCTTTTCCAATGAGTCAACTCTTCGCATGAGGTGGCCAAAGTACTGG